>JAINUT010000824.1:0-106231 GCA_020205555.1 Panax stipuleanatus | reverse complement strand
AGTTTGGCTTGAAGTCTGTTGTCAATTCATTGTATACTCCTACTGACAGGTCCTTTACTTCTGCAGCCATACGAGAGACTTCCTCAACCAATTCTTTTGAAGACTTCTAAAGTTCCTCCTCTTGAGAAGATCTGATATCATGTTGTTCACTTCCCATCTGATCAGCTGTTTGATCATTCTCCTTTTGAGTATTAGTTTGTACTCCACGATTTTCTTCTTTCTGAGCATCAGATTGGACTCCACGATTCTCACTCTTGGATAGATCTTCAAAGACTGTGAGAATCTGGTAAATCATTAAGTTCCATGCTGCTTGGTCAGAATACATCTTCTTAACTTCATCATGACCATCTTCATTGGTAGAGTGAGAGAACTCTACGATTGTAAACTTGGGCAGAATTCTTCTTCCATCTGAATCTGCTCGACATCATAGGGGATGTAATAATTTTCAGCATGTCTGTATATCTTGAAGTGAGACTTATCTTTGATCAGCAGAGTTGCAAACTTCTTCACTCTTGGGAAGTTTTGTGCCACCAATTCTAGGTTGGGGAGTTGAGAGAAGCACCATGAAAGATAACTGCTGTCTCCAGTGAGAGATGCCTTTGCCCATGGCATGTGAGGATGAAACCATCTTATAGCATGATCCTTGACTTCAGTATCATACATCAAGGTTGAGGAATCTAGCTTTATACTATCTTGATGGTTGAGTAGATGTGCTGTAGTCATTTTCACCACTTGCAACCTTCCATTCCCATGATTTATCCATTTCTTGGAAGTGCATCTAGTGGTTCTTTATCAATTTCTACCACTATTCTCCTCTTGCGTTGAGCAGGACAAGGAATGTGAAAATCTTCTGGCACATCATTCTCAGGACTACAGTCTCCTTCAATTTCTTCACGTCCGGAGCTGGAGTTAGACTGTTGCAGACTTCCTTCAACTGACTTATCAGTTTGTTCATGCATTTGATCATCATCTTCCCCATCAGCAGAGCTTGTCTTTGTAGACTCAGTATCTCCTCCCTTTGATTCAGCTTCATCATCACCGATTTTGATTATCTTTGGAGATAATTTTCCTCTCTTTGAAATCATCTGAGCAATCATTCTATTGCTCTTTCTTCTCCTTGGAAGCTCAGCTTTATGAGTTTCAGACTCTTCTTCATCTTTTGCTTCATCAGATGGACTTCTTGACACTTTTCACTGGGAGATCTAACTTCTTCATGTTCAGATTCTCCCTTATCAGCAGAGTGGCTACCTTGAGGATGAGCCACAGGACTTGCATATTCTTTTTCATCACCAGACTTGCTCCCCGAAGATTCACCCTTGGACTTCTTAGTTCCCATCTCATTTTCTGACTCCACGTTTTCTTCTTCAGTGGATAAACTTCTTTGGGAAACTGACTTCTGCCTCTGCACCACTTTGGCTTTCTTCTTCAAAGGTTTTGCAGACTTGGGCTCTGGGATAATTGCACCTTCAGAGGATGAAGACTCTTCTGCTTTTATGGCACTTACCTTCCTCTTCTTTGAGGAACTCTTGCTGCTACTGCCATATGTTAGCCGTTTATTCTCCGTTAGATTCTTCTTCCAGTTTGCAAACAGCTGTGTAGTCATTATCTTATGGCTATTAAGGACTTCACCCTCCTCATCCTCAATTTTGTTCTTCAGCCTCTTCTTCAGAATGATACTCAAAAACCTTCCATGGAAAACCTTTGTGAGTGGTTTTCCTGATAGCCTTTTCTTCTCCGCCTTGTCCAGCCATTTAGACATTTGATCAAGCAAGATTGCTCTAAAATTTATCTGCTTCTTCAGAACTATGGCAGATATAATCTTAAACTGTTGATCACTCATAGTATCATGTTCAGTGTCCTTGCATAGTATACATTTGCCTACAATCTCTGCAAGGAAACTCAAACTCTTTAGGAAACTCCTTTTTCTTCACGTCCTTCATATTAGAGTTTCTTCTGTACCCCATAATCTTCTTTGCTTCTTCGATGTCAACTTCATCAAGGCTCTTTAGTCCTAGGTTAGGGAAACCTAAGCACTGATTTATGTCAGAAGATTTTAGCTTCAGAATCTGACCTTTGACCTTGGTAGAAAGAGTTCCAGAATTCATAGTTGCATTGGAATGGAATTCTTTAACCAAGTCAACATATATCCTTGTGTTTGATTCAAGACTTTCTGAGAATCCAGCCTTCTTTAACAGTTCAAGAATGTCTCAGAACTTCTTCTCAGATTTCTCGAATGTCTTAGTTCCGAGCTGAATGTCAGCCATTTAGAGAAGTTAGGGTTTTCTAGTTATAACTCTATGAAGTGCTTGTGGGATGTCAGGGAGTGATTCAAGGTTTGATAACTGTTTGAGAGGATCTTGGCTGTTTGGAAGTGTTTAGGTTTTTGGCTTGAGAGGATGAGTGTATGGATTTGGCAGGTTTGCAACTTTTTAATGAACCCGCTTAAATGAAACTGCCAATTATTTAAATTTCCCTCCTGTAACTGTCCCTTCCACATTTCTTAGTGGAACAGTTGTAAGATGTTGATAGGTCACAATCTGTAACTAGTACATCGTGTTAGTTACTCAGATTTGACTTTTTCTTTTGTTGACTATTGACTTCTTCAATTCGTGGAGTAACTTGTGTCTTTTCTTAGTACTCCACAATTTCCCTGACTACTCTACAATCTTTTCTTCTTCTTCGATGATCGTAGTCTGTGGTCATGCTTCAATAGACAACTTCTCCGTTAGACTCTGAGGGATTGGCAATTCTCATCTGCAGCTCGTAATCTTCTGAGGAGATGCTGTTTTCTTCAGCAGAGAATCTTGTGATGGATTTCATATTGGCATTCCTTCTAAAGTAAGGTAGCTCAGGAAGGGCCAACCTCTTAGCTGAATGCTAAGGATCAGGTTTGTCCCTGAGGAGCTTACTAGATGGAAAGCTTTAGACATGATTAGTATTGATATCACATTTGATCTTTCTGCTGGGGAGTTCACCTACCAACTCTAGATTTTCATTGGCGTTGGATTTTGTAGAGGTTATGATCATGGTGTCCTCCTGCTCATTTACTATGATCAGATGGTTGATCATAGGTACTCCATGATTTTGAGATGGGTGGCTGATAGGGTTATCATTAGCATGTTTTGGGACATTACTGCTGACTATAATGGATATTCATTTGGTTCATCAGTCACAGAGTTTTGGGATTCTGTAGTTGGAATCTTTCTGTTTTGGTTTAGCTCCTATTTATCTCACACCTCTTGGTAAGAACTTTATTTCTTCATTTTGCTCCCTGAGCTGCACCATCTCTATATTCTCATTTATTCTTTTGCAATTTCTACCATCTTCACTTTTTCTTTCTGTCAGCGATCCTAATATCATCTTTTTCATTCGCTAGATCAAGCTTCTGGATAAATCTCCTGATCCTTTTCTTTGATTTGGATACAGTCTTCATACTTTCTCCAGATTCAGTCTTGATAACTGTTCAAGCTGAGAAGCTGATGCAGTTTCTCCATCTGGAGTTATACTTTGTCTGGACTCTACGATTAGTGATAGCCCTACAATCGTAGTGAGGAAGAACCTCTTTGTTCTATGACTTCTTTTCTTCTTATCCTGAAGTTCACAGCTTCCTCAGCTTTTCACTTGATCTTTCTGATTTAATCAAGTTACTATCTTTTCATCGAAGCACAAGTTCTTCTTCTCCATAATTATCAGAAGACAGCCTTTCAGATCTTCTTCTGACTGGAATTATCTCTATCAAATAAGCTTCCTTGATTCATGAAGAGAGATATCTTCGGAACTGATCACTCCACGATTGTTGACATAACTACGAACGTAGTCTCCTTCATTTGACACCAGACTAGATGTTTCGGCTGCTCGTAATCCTTCCTTAATCTGAACTGGAATTTCTGATGCTGATTTGAGAAGAACTACAATTTTGGTCATTGTTACACAATCGTCGTGTGTTGATATGCACAGGCTTGGCAAGGTCTTGATCGTAGAGAACACTATGATTTTCTTTCAGCTCCTTGATAGACTGCATTCATGGAGTTCTGCTTCTTTGATATTTCCTCTGAGTGAATATGCTTTGAACGGATAAGCATAGAGGATCTTGTTAATCTTGGCATGACTGACCAGCTTCCATATGGTGATTAGCAATCTTGTGAACTTCATTTGTGTGAGCTCAACAAGTCTTCAAGAATAAGCTTCGGCATAGAGTAATTTGTCAAGCACATTGCTGAAATGTCTTGAGCCTCCAGCTGGTTAAGTCCTTCTGCCTGAAGCCATCTACTTCAGTATTCCTTAGTGTGGTCGAGTAGACCAAGTACCTGCAGGTTTAGATAATTTCTATTTTGGTATCCAATTTTGATTTGATCCTGCTAGGTTAGTTTCTAAAAAACCCTATTCCTCATATAATAGATTTTACATCCATTTTAGCATCAATGAACATTTCTATGCATGAATTAGATTTAGATATAACATTTATCATGCATGATTTTGAGTGTGTACAAGATTAGTCATTTTAATAAGACACTCGTTTTCTTTGATGGTTTCATCCTTTGCTCCGATATGTTCACAGGTTTTGAAAGTTTGCAGAGTAGGAATCAATTCTTTTACTTAGTTGTATCTAGTTGATTCATGGAGATGATCAGTTTCTAAGAATCTTCAAGATAATACTTTAGAACTGATCATACTCTACTTATTATCAAAAACTTAGAACATAAGTTTGTACATACATACAACCCTTTAAGCAAGGATTACTCCACTTAAACTTAATTAATTCTTGATATGCTTATGAACTATTTCAGACTTCTCTCAAGATGTTATCCTCAGCCTAAAACTTGGGTGGAGAGAAGGTTTGTTAGCAATTAAGTTTCCAACCTTAGTGTACTTTCTATCTTCCCCTTTTTAGGCAGAGTATGGTCTCTTGACAGAATACTGATATAGTACATGAGGTGAGGCAACATGATGAACACATTTATATCAATGAGGAACTATACATTTACACTGTCAGTCTCTTGACAGTCATTTACCTTGCTATAATGAGGTTAGGCATTGATGTGCATATCTTTACATTTATTTCTGACAGCTTATAGCTCCATTATCCTTCAATCAATTAGTTACAGCCTTGAAGGAGTAAGCTAGGAAAGTCTTGGCATCTTTAGATCTTTAACAATCTCGAACCTCAAGGTTCACATTCAACTGCTGGTTGGCCAAAAACATAGTTGAGAGAATCTTCTTTCTCCTCTGTATAAGCACTTCTTAGCATGTATGACCTTTCATCTTTCAGAATGGAGGATGCTTGATTCTTTGCTGTTAATCCTCCTTGACTTCCCTACTCTGGTCTTCAGACTACAAGATTGACTATGGAAACAGATTGGTCTTGATGCAATGGCATTTAGGAACTAGACCAATCTGAGCAGCTTCAGGTGTATATACACATTTACCTGTACACATTATGTCCAACGTGTGAGCTCATCTGCATTTACAAGTTACTTACTGCTAAACTAAGTTTAGAACAATGTTTGTGCCTAAGATCATACTCAAAGCGATTAGCTTTAGAATATAGCATGAGAACCTTCTCTGATACCAATTGTTAGTTCCTAGTAGGCACACAATAGATCTAGAAGGGGGGGGGGTAGAATAGATCCTTTGAATTTTTAAACTCTTTTCCATTTTATTTTGTATAGCTAAGAAGTTAGCATATGACAAACATAAGAATCATTTCAAGCACAGCGGAATAAGTTAAATCTCCCATTCATTGATATATTAATAAACATTGATATATTGTTCTTGGAGTTAGTTTAGTTGTAAGTAGTTACTACATATATAGCAGTTATAGCAGTTAAGTACATAATGTAAAGACATAAAGTAAATGACAGAATGTAAAAGACACAAAGGGTTTTAAGTGGTTCAGAGCCAACTCGACTCCTAATCCACTCTTCTACACTCTCGCAGGAAATCCACTAAGGAATGGGCAGCACCCTGAATCACTAAGATTTCTTCAAGGCTAGCGGCCCTGGAACTTCAGTTCACTTTTGAACTCTTCAAGCCCTTTAGCTTGGCACTCCTTTAGTTCACTAAGAACTCTTCAAGCCCTTTAGCTTGGAACTCTAGTTCACTAAGAACTCTTCAAGCCCTCCGGCTTGGTACTCATTTAGTCCCTCCGGACAAGGATCCTTTCGCCCTGGCTACTTGTAGTTGTAGTGGTTGTTGTTGTTTGTGCTTTGCTGCTAAGATGTCTTGAAGCTTGATCATCTTGGTACTTAGCAGCTAGGCTTGGTCCTCAGCATTCTGCTTCGAGTCTGGACCTCTTTTATGGTGCAGCTGATCTTCATACTGTTCAGCTCATCTTCACTTGTTGTCAGCTGTGCACCATCACCACATAGGACTGCTAAGGCTTTTCATTGTGGGTAACCTTCTTCTGACCCTTAGCAGCCCTTGAACCCTTCTTGAATGATATGCAGACATGATTCTGCATCTTTTCTTGTTCAGCTTCTGGTTCTTCATGGTGATCCATAGGGTGGCTCTTCTGATCTTCTTTATGCTCAGCCACCTTCCTGAATGCTATCTTCTTGGCCTTCTCGGTTCTCATCTTGGCAACCATCTTCAGTGGCATTCTCATCCTTGTTGAGTGAAGCTTTAGTCTGTTCAGTCCTTCTTCAAGTCTGCTTCACTTCCACCTTCGTAGTCTCACTGCCACTGAGACTTATTCTCTTCAGCTATGGTGGAACTCGTACAGTCAACAATGTAGCATTCCAACAACTCGACGAATCTACTCATCAACAACAACTCTTATCTTTGAAGCTTGTCCTTTAAATACCCTTCCATAATCTTCCCGTTGGAAAGTAGCTGTTGGAAGCTATTTGAATTGCTTCACAAATCTCGAGTTATTTAGTGCAGACTGCTAATGTGACGTGACAGGTTTATTTTGACTTAACTGACACAGCAGTCTACTTTCTCACCTATCGCCTCAGAGATGTCACTGTTCCGTGTCAGGCTGATAGTCCTCTTTACTATTCCTTGATTCGAATCCTTAGGAGTTGTCCTTCTGCATCGATGCTCTCAAATAGCAACGTTCGGATGTCAGTCTTCAGATTAAACCGTTGCCAATGCTTCAATCTTCATATGTCAGAACTCTACGATTCTGATGCAGATGTTCTTGGACCTTGAACGTAGTGTGTCATATTGAATATTGCTTTGACTGGCTAAGACAACACTACGATTCTGATGAGTGTTCTTGGATCTTCAATGCAGAACATCTCTTCCTTCATTTGTGCAGTGTTTCAACACTTCTGCTTGCCTTGACTGATCTCAGGAACTGATATCTTGACTTGTCGTTCTGACCTCTTCTGAATAGCAAGACACTTCAGATTTATGGAATACTCAGTTCCTTTGTCCTAGTGATCTCCCGTTCACCTATCTTCAATGGTCTGACCCATGCTTAATCACTTCTGTCTTGTTCTTCACAAATTAGGCCGGTATCTATGTAGATTGTATCAGCTCCTTCTTTACTTTGGCAAACACTACGATCTTGACTGATTCTCAAGATGGTTGTCTTCTGTTCTCTTAACAGCTACTGCACTTGCTGACTTTCTCTAGTCAGTCACTTTGTATGAAGTCTTCTTCTGATTAGCTTGTGGAAGTCTTCATTTCGAATAGCCTCATAACTCAGTCTGCATGTTGATAGAGTTGATGCTTAGATCTTCTGTTAGCTTAGCATGCCATTCGGTGAGTGCTCTCTAGTACTCTTCATGTAAGTGTATCTTGTAGCTCCGACCAGAGGCTTCATGCTTTGGATATATTGGGAGTGCCCATTTGATGAGAATCGTGTTGGCACTACGATTCTTCCCTTAGCGTTGTTCGAGCAACCTTTGTGGAAGCCTTAGTTCTGCAGACTACGATTTAGCTTAGTTGCTGCAGACACTACGATTCCGAGATCAAACCTTGACAGACTACGATTCTGCCTTCATGCTTGCTGCCTTCGTCTGATCTTACCCGACTACGATCTCTGCCTCTGATGATCGTTAGACTCCACTACTTTAAGTGTGATCTACGATTCTTGACTTAGCTCTGGCAGTTTCTCGGTCGGTTCATAGACAGGCTGTCTCTTCGATTCTGAACATGACTTCCTCAGCAGACTACGGCTCCGAGGAAATTCTTCTTGACACACTATGATTCTTCCTCGTTTCTCCTTGCAGACTACGAACTCCGAGATCTACTATCCTGCAGACTACTAATTCTGCCTTGATAGCTCTCGAGTCTCCTTTATCTCTCCTGGCAGACTACGATTTCTGATGCAGTGCTCGACGATCAGACAAGCCTATCTATTACATTATAAGATCAACCTAACAAGTTTGATCTTTCTATATTTATAGTCCTTGTACATCATTTCTTTTTAAGGACTTTACAAAAGCTGTTTTGCGTATGTAGGATGAACCTAACATATTTGATCAGTTCATTCTAAGTCCTTATACATATATTCATGTTATCTATCAGAGGACTTTACAGCTTTTGTCAATGCAAGCATACTTGCATATTCATTATATTATAATCGAATCATATATAAATAGGAATAACATTCTCATGTATATTCCTAACATATTAAAGGTTTAAGAGACGCAAAGGCAAGTTTTCTAACTCTTGCATTAACGTTGTGTTATGCAAGTTTTCTAAACTCTTGTCTATATGTTATGGTTGGACAAGTTGTTATTGTGCATAATTGCATATGCATGAAATGTTATTGAATAGTCGATGCCATTTGATTCGGCTAGACTGAGACTTAGCATATTTTAGTGGGTTTTTCCACAAATCTTTCCAAAATGTATACAATGTTGTGATCCTATGCCAGTTGATTGGTACGGATTCTCAGGTAAACCTAAGCATGATTAAAACAAATGTTTTTACGTCGTTAATTCGACAAGCACTTGAAGTTGCCACCAATTAAACATAAACACGTTTAATGTATGAGTGTTGATCAACATAGAATACTACCGGCTGATCATCTGGATGTTCTCGTAAGCTATATCGAACTTACGGCTTTTGTGCCAGGTTGTTCCTTTCATGAATGAGAACTAAACGATGGTTCATGGTCGTTGACCAATACGGATTTCGAAGAGGCTTTAAAGTCCTTGGGAAAGGTTTTAAAGGAATCAAACTGTTATGTTGATTATTCTTAAGTACTTCATAACTATTGTACAGTTATGAAAGACAAAACTATATGATTCATGATTTTGTGGTTTCAAGATATAATGTTTAACTTGCTGAGTTGTTTATGCTCATTCTTGCTTAAAATTAAATGATTTCAGCTACAAGCGAACGGACTGAAGGATCCGGTAAAGACAAAGGCAAGTCCAAGATGGACAAGTAGTGACCTTTGTAATAGTATAGTATTAGTATTGTAAATTACTGATATTATGACACCGAACAAATGTAATGGTTACGAATAACCTGGAAAGGGATTAATATAATGTAATAATTAGTAAACTTATGCATGGTTATTGATGTCTTCAATTGAATGTATGAGTAGACAGTAGCACCATGTAGCACCATATCCAGGATTTGAAGGTATCCGAATTTGGGGGCGTCACAGCTGTGGCGTGCCGAAAGGCCTGCTATGAGGCGCTGCAGCGCTACGTACCAATTTCAGAATCTGCAGTTCGCGAAAAACACAGAACTGGGCCATAAACTTCCAATTTCTTTGTTCATACAACAAATTAAGTATACACAGACACTATAATTCATATAGGATCGTTACACAACCTTTCTAGCATGATTCAAACAACTTAACAACTAAATTAAAACCCATAAATTTCATGTTCTTGCTATTTTTCAAAGTTTTATCAAATTTCATGAAATCACACATAACAGGTTCGTTATAACACCAAATCAGTCCATACAAATTTCGTTCTTTTCATTTTTACATGTATAAACATAATTAATCATCAATTTACCGTTTAACATACAATTCAAGCATCAAATCTCGTACATACAAGCCATATTCAAATATTATTTCTCTGTAAACTTTAAAACTCCATTTATACATAATTTCATAGATTAATTACTCTAAAATAGTTTATAAACATCATATAGTAGATTATACATGCATATTAACCATTATAAACAACTTCTCAACAAATTAATCATGAAACTCAATTAACAGAGAACTTAAAATATACGTTCATGGAGAAAACTTAAAAACATAAATTGAAGCTTGGGATTAAGAAATTACCCTTGATTGTTTGTTTAGATTGCTAGAAGATGAAAGAAAGCTTCTTTAATTCACCAAACTTCTTCTTCAACTCTCAACTTCTCTCAATTTTTCTCTCTTTTCTCTCTGTGTTTCTAACTTAGCAAAGTAATAATACTGACATAATGAAGTACTATAGATATGCGTATATTAATAACTGATACAATATGTGTAGATGTTAAGTGCATCATGGCCTTAACTGCTCCCATGTTCTTAAGGCCATGTTTGGTTTGTTACTTATTTATTCCTTTTTCCATTTATTTTAATTAACTTGTTTATTATATAGTTTATTTGTCACACTTTAATTAATTAAATTATATTATTTAAATTTAATTAAATTAAAGGCAATATTAGTCATTAAATCAAATTATCACGTAATTAAAATTCTCATTTATTAATTATGATAAATCAATAAATCTCTAATTAATTATTAAATTAATTAGAACAAAATTATAATTAATAACAACTCATTTAATTTAATAATCCCAATTAAATTCACACTGTGATTAATAAAATTAACCAACATTAATTTAATTAATGTAACACATTTAATTAAATTAATTTACCACAATTCCATCAAATATTTATTTAACTCAACAAATAAATCAATAAAAATATTTATTTAATTAATAAATATTTAAAATCAATTACAAAAATCTCGTTCGTCACATATTGTGACAACCCGAATTTTTCAGAATTAATAAATGAGAATTTAATAAATAAAATTCTTATTATGAGGTGTTTCGAATTTGAGTATGTGTATATGTGTTATATATTGTGAAATATATGATTTGGTGGGAAGAGAATTTTATATATTAATTTTAATATTTATTAAATTAAATAAATATTTTAATTGATTTATTTATTGAGTTAAATAAATAAATAATGTAATTGTTGTGAAGTAATTTAATTAAGTGTAATATATTAATTAAATAAATATTTAATATTTAATTTAATTAATATGTAATGATTTTATGGTATAGTTCTAGTTTAATTGAGATAATTAAATTAGATGAAGTTATGCGGTAATTGTTACATGAAATTATAATTAGCGAGTAATTATAATTGTTATGTGGTAATTTTTATAGGATTAATTGATGTTAACTTTTAATTAATTAAATTAGAATGTTAATATTTAATTAATTAAAGTATAACATTAAAAATATGTGTTAAAAGATTTATTAAAAGAGTTTTTAAAACTGTGAGGACCCAGAATTTTAAACAATTCAAATTTTACGAATATTTTTTTTTTATTGGTATTGATTATCAATATTGTGCTGAGTATCTGTGATACGAGTTTAGTAAGATGGTCAAACTAGGTATTGACTGAGAAATATGAGTGGAGATATAGTTAACAGATATTAAAAACTCTAACCCTAGTTACGAGTAGGGATTCGATAGATAATACAGTTATTATAAATATATCTATGATTGCGTGTGTGTAGTAAGGGATTAATGAATAAATGTTGATCAAATTAGGTGTAATCTTAGTAAACCCTAATGGTAGATTAGAAATCCTAATCTGTAGTTAAAAAACCCTAATTTCTTATTCGGGAATCCTAAACCATAATTTGTAAACCTTAATGGTAATTAGCAAACCCTAATGTTATTTATCATTTTTAAGAGAAACATAAGAAATGACCGAACTACCCTTAAAATTGTGTGAAAAATTATTAGAATACCCTTTTGGAGGCGAAATGACTGAACTACCCTTAAAATGGTATGGAAAATTATTAGAATACCTATTTTGGAGGCGAAATGACTGAACTATTGTTAAAATGGTATGGGAAATTATTAGAATACCATTTTTGAGGCGAAATGACAGAATTACCTTTAAAATTATATGTGAAATGACTAAAATACCTTCCAATCCATGTGAACTTAAATCAACCAATCAGAGAAGAGATGATGCAAGCATGACATCATCTTTAAAGAAACACAGATGATGTAAGCATGATGCAAGCATGACATCAGCATTAAAGAAACACAAAAGATGATGTCATCATAATGATGTCACCTATGGACTAAAGTGCAATTAATAAGGTACTAAAGTGTAATTAACCAGGTTACCAAACTGTAATAAGCCGGGGGAAAACTGTAAAAAACCGAGCCCCTAACGTGCAATTATTGAAACTGTGTTTTTCTATAAATAGGAGCCATTCAGTTCATTTTTTTTCAAAACCAAAAATATGGTTAGAGAGAGGAGAATTTTGGTAGAGAGAGAAAGAGGAAAGTTTTTGGTGAGTTTCAATATTTCAAAAGATTAGTTAATGCTTGCAACTCCAAGAGATATTTACTCTTGTGGTTATTTTGTTCATTATTCTTTATGTATTTAGTAAAAATTATATTTTTACAAGCAGTTATAATGCCCAAATTATTTTAAGTAAATAGTACAAAAGTCCTATTTATAAGCAGTTATAATGTCCGATATATTTCTCTTATAAAGTAAAAAATATACTTTTATAAGCAGTTACTATGTCCGATTTTCTTCAATTATTTAGTAAGAATACTCATGTTATAAGCAGTTATAATGCTGAAATTATCTCAAATAGAATAGTAAAATATTCATTTTATAAAGCAGTTATAATACTCGATTTATTTCAAATATATTACACGAATATTCATTTTTACAAGCATTTATAATGCTCAATTTATTTAAATATTAATGATATTAAATTTATTTAATAATTATATTAAATAAATTACTTAAAAATAATTTTAATATTTTAAAAATCATTTAAAATGATATTAAAGTATTAGAAAATATTTTAAGTTATATTGAAGAACTTTTAATATTTTGGGATGGAATTTCATTAATAAATTAATATTAATGATAATAAATTTATTTAATAGTTATATTAAATAAATTATGTAAAAATAGTTTGAATGTTTTAAAAATCAAATAAAATAAATTATTTAAAAATAATATTGATGATTTAAAAATCATTTTAAATGATATTAAATCATTTAAAAATTATTCTGAGCATTTGAAATTTTTTCTAAATAATAACTAAAATATCTAAATAGGATATTAAAACTTTTAAATAAAGTTTATCAAAAAACTAATTCGATAGCTATTCAATAAAGCTATAAAATACCGAACAGACTCCAAAAATCAACCCAGACACTAATAATTGGACTAGTTATTAGTTGTTATTATTTCTAATGACTGTTATAAACCTATATAGGCTACGTGTATACTTTCCAATAGCTTAAGTAGCCGATCGTGATAAAGACAAGTTTTTCTAACTTCATTTAATTTCAATATTAAATGTAAGTCTTGTAAAATGATATATGAAATTGTTAGCAACATTATTCGTGATATCTGTGATTTGAAAAGGGTTATTGCTTATTGTTCAAGCATAACAAACCATATGAGCTGTTGTTTGCGTAAAATTTGTTTGATTTGATATCAAAGCATAAAATGTGGAAAAACCAATATTGTTTGGTACATATATATACTGATACTTGTCCCGAGATTATATTGGCAGTCATAGTACTGACCTTGGTTTACATTTATGGGTAGTTATAATACTGACCCTGGATTTCAATTACAGGTACGTTAAAAAAATACTGACCTTGTTAAATTGGTAGGATAATATGCATACTCCTAGGATATGATTAGGTTGGTCACCTATGAGATATCCAAACAAAACTCCTTTAAGTCTTTATGACTGTTAGAAGTTGTGGTTGAACAAATCAACTCGGGGTGCAAAGTCTATATGACTGACAGCACTTCGTCAGAGGTGTGGTTGAACAGATTATCCCGGGTGGCTAAGTCTATGTGACGGACAGTAACTCGTAATAGGTGTGGTTGAACAATCAACTAGGGTGGCTAAGTCTATATGACTGATAGTAACTCGTAATGTGCGGGGTTTGGGCAGATCAAACCTCAGTATATATATATGTTGAAAATCTCTGAACTATATGCTCATTCAATTCAGATCCAGTGTGAGTGTAATATACAATTTGTTTAAAACTTGCTGAGCTTTCTGTAGCTCATCCTTGCAATTATTCTTTTCCTTTGCAGCTTTAGCTGAGATGTTAAGGGTTCTGGAGTTCAGTAATGTGGATGGAAGAACTCAGTCAATGTAAATTTGTGTATATCCTCGGGAACTCTACTCTGGTGTAATAGTAAGTTAGGAATTATTGTAAGACAATTTAAGATTATATAATATTGTATTATCATCTTTAACAATTGCTTAGCTTTTACCTTTCTAGACCATAGGAAGAAGTACAGTATCTATATGAACTATACATCTGAATGAGGGTATTGAATGATCTTGAAAGTTCTGTAAGCGCTGAGGTCACTCCTCAGTTCCAGGAATAATCTTATCATTTGTACTGTGAATGTCAGATAGATAGGAATTATTGATATGAAAGAAATATCCATGAGATTATAAACCTATCCATCCATGTGAGGGTATCCCAACATAGTAAATGTTCTGACGAGAACTACTGTTTGTTGTGAAATACTGTGAATCTTGGATTGATAGGAATTATTATCTTATATAATATTTACGTGAGCACCAAATCTGCTACAGGGAATGTAGAGATTTTGGGGGTGTAACAATTTGGTATCAGAGCTGTAGGTTATAAACCTTAGGTAGGGTTACCTTAGGCTATAACCTTGGAGGAATAGGAGTGGCAGAAAAGTTAGTGAAAACATAAACTCAAAAAGAGTTTATAGGATATGAATTGAGGAAATTCATCGTAAAATAAGATAAAAACTAACTTAAAGAAAACTATTGTTCGCTATGTGTATACAATGTATTATAGGTGCTAGTCTAGTAATATAATTGATCGAAACTTTAGAATTTAAGGATGTTCACATAAGAGAGCGAGGAACTGGTCGTTCCGTTTGAACCGGTATCTGAACCAGAATCAGTTGGGCTAAAAGGGAATGATCTGTAGGGAAGAGTGCCAATTGAAGTAGCTTATGGAATAGTATTAAAGTTATAGAAGATAAACCTATGGTAAATTTAGAAAGTGCTCATGAAGAATACCAGAGTTGGAACTAAGTGAAAATGGAGACTTATATTCCATATAGGATTATATTAAGCAGAGGAGCATGACATGTTTAGGGAACTGGTTGAGAAGATGAGAGTAGAGTTTCAATGTAAAACTCAGAGAAATAATGGGAAGGGAAGTATGGAATAACAGTGACCTAAGAGGCTCATGAAGTAAACAAAGGAAGATAGAATAACTATAGAAAGATGCATGCAGATGTATGTAGGAAAGGCAGAAGGTATTGCTATAATGAAAAGATGGGGTAAAGAAGTAGAACGGTACAATACGAAGATTGAGTATTAGTAATTTAGTAAGGGTAAGGAAGATAGGATAATACTTTATGAATGAATTTATATGTATATACATGAATATATCTCTGTGCGTAATGTGTAAATTCCAAACTTTGATATAAGTTAAGGAAAATATAATAGTAGATCCTAATTTTCTAACGATAACAAAGGGATATGTAAGATAAATAGCAGCAGCTAAGAGGTGAACTGTACCTTATGAATTTATAAGTTTTCCCAATGCGTTAGTTATAATATATATAAAACACTAGTCAAGTATGTGACGTACAAACTCTATTCATTTAAACCGAGTTATTTGTTATTGTTAGGTAAATGGCATCATACGGGAGAACACAAGCAGAAACTAATGCGGAACAAATAGAGGCAAACCCAACTCAACAGTTGGTAAACGTGTTGTGGGGAGCTTTACAGGGGAGGCCAGAGAACCCACCACCAATCGAGCCCAATACTCTAAGGATTACCTTAGACTTTAAGTTACCCGGACCACCTGAGGTTAAAGGGGCTGATAAAACAGAAAATGAAGGGATTAAGGGATGCCATGCAAAGAGAAATAACAAAAGGAAGTGGATTGCCACTTTTTCTAACAAAACTAATCAGAAGAATGAAGGTTGTCGTATTTGTGGGAAAAAGCACGGAGGGTTGTGTTATTTTAGGGCAACTAAGTGTTTTACTTGTGGGAGATATGGACATTACTCAAACCGGTGTCTACAAAAAAGGAATAATAATAAGAAAAGAATCATATGTTTTAACTGTGGGGTGGAGGGACACATTGCTAAGTTCTGTCCAAAACCCAGAAATTCAAACCAAGGGGGAAACCAAAACTTCAAACCAGCAGTAGCTGGAGAGGTTGGACAGAGTCGTCTGGAGGAATTAGAACCTTTAACATTATGGTGAGGGATGCTATTGCACAAGATGTAGTAACAGGTATTATCACAAATCGATATTTAAAATATTCATGAAATATTTGACTCTAGTAGGAAGTATTCATTCACATCTAGTGGTTTTTCTAAAAACATAGAAAATGTTAGGTGAAAACATGAATATAAAAACTTTTCATAAAGAAAAAAGTTTTGTTAAAATCATATAATTTTTTTTAGATGATATAAAGTTTCAGTTAAGAGAGTTTAATGGAATTTAGGGATAAATTGGTTAATCATAAGTTAAAGATTGACTGCAATTAAAAGAAAACAAAATTGTAAAATACAAAAGTAGTGTGCAACGGAGATTGTTCACTAAAAATAATTATAGGGTATAACAGTTATCTAAACGGAGAAATTTTCTAGAAAAACTAGAAAAGTCTTTTGTCGAGGTGAAGGGATAGAAAAGATTTTTACTAAAAATTATATTACTATTCCATTAATAATCAATATCATTATAGACATTTTAAAAGTTAAAAGAATCAAGAAAAGTTAGAAGTAATAATAAAACAACGAGGTACTGATAAAAGATTTTAATAAATTGGGATTTAGATAAGAGTTTCAACTAACTCTATCTAGGGATAATAGTCCAACTTTATTTAACAGAGTCAAAGAAATACAGGAGGTGGTTAAAGATTTTTTGAAGTATAAGACAAGATAATTTATAAAATGGATATTGAATTCAGAATAGATAGAGGTAGGACACTAAAATACAAAGAAAGTATTGCATGGCACATAATTAACATTTATAGGAAAAATTTCAAATTTGTGGAAATGGTGTTAGACCCAGGGTTGCGACGACTTTTAGTGCAATAAGGGGCCTAGGTATTGTTGCAGAAATTGTGAAACCAGTCCTCAAGGAACTTTTGAAACTATATAACAGAAACTAAGAGCTTATTGAAGTAGATAACTATCACCATTGTCATGAGATGGGTAGTTTTATTTCTATAAGGTTAGATTCAAGGATATACGGTTTATTTTAAACTCTAGGAAATGTGTTATTAAATACATTTAGGGACTTAGAGAAGGGCAAGTACAGTATACCACCCATAAGCAGATGAACAAAGTAAGATAACCATTCGGACCTTAAAGAATAGATTAAGGACTTGTGATTCAGACTTCAAAGAAAATGAAAGCCTTTTCAGAAGTTGTATACCATAGTTATCATGCTAGCATAAGAATGACACTTTGGACAGTATAAAATATATAACACATCGGTATTAGGATTTTATGTTAAAAAAAAAATTCAAACAGTTAAGACTCAATAGAAAACAATGAGAGGTTAAGGGGATTTTTAGAATTGTTACCTGGGAAGTGTAAATATATTTGGATAAGAAAAGGAAAGTAGGCACGTAAATTGTTGAACCATGTTAGTTAACAAAGAGGAAGTGGAGTGAGAATACCCAATCTAGTAACAAGTCCGAAGAAGATACAAGGTTATTTTTCATGTGGATCAACAGATCATTTGGTTCAAAATTGTACGAAGAAGAATGTGGATAAGGGAAGTATCAACAAGGGACCCAGTAGCGAAACCCTGACGATTAGAGGACCTGCTAAGCCGGGAAGACCAACGGCACGTACGTTCAATATGACGGTGCAAGATGCAGTAGCTGCACAGGAGATGGTGGCAGATAACAATTTCGTTCAGTAATTTAATTACGTGAGTGATATTGGATAGATATCGCTATGAGTTGTTCTTTTTACGAATCCAAGTCATAGGTTAATATATGATACATAAATTAATATTGTGTTGATAAGAATGAATTGATGATACAAAGTAAGAAAGTGGTGATTTCGTGGACAGAATCCTTATAAGGAGGGGAGAATGTGAGGACCCAGAATTTTAAACAATTCAAATTTTACGAATAATTTTTTTTATTGGTATTGATTATCAATATTGTGCTGAGTATCTGTGATACGAGTTTAGTAAGATGGTCAAACTAGGTATTGATTGAGAAATATGAGTGGAGATATAGTTAACAGATATTGAAAACTCTAACCCTAGTTACGGATAGAGATTCGATAGATAATACAGTTATTATAATTGTATCTATGATGGTGTGTGTAGTAACGGATTAATGATCAAATGTTGATCAGATTAGGTATAATCTTAGTAAACCCTAATGGTAGATTAGAAACCCTAATCTGTAGTTAGAAAACCCTAATTTCTTATTCGAGAATTCTAAACCCTAATTTGTAAACCTTAATGGTAATTAGCAAACTCTAATGTTATTTATCAAACCCTAAGGGTTAAATTTTTAAGGGAAACATAAGAAATGACCGAACTACCCTTAAAATTGTGTGAGAAATTATTAGAATACCCTTTTGGAGGCGAAATGACTGAACTATCCTTAAAATGGTATGAGAAATTATTAGAATACCCTTTTTGGAGGCGAAATGACTGAACTATCCTTAAAATGGTATGGGAAATTATTAGAATACTCTTTTTGAGTCGAAATAACCGAATTACCTTTAAAATTATAAGTAAAATGACCAAAATACCCTCCAATCCATGTGAACTTAATTCAACCAATCAGAGAAGAGATGATGCAAGCATGATACAAGCATGACATCATCCTTAAAGAAACATAGATGATGCAAGCATGACATCAGCATTAAAGAAACACAAAAGATGATGTCATCATGATGTCACCTAGGGACTAAAGTGCAATTAATAAGGTACTAAAGTGTAATTAACCAGGATACCAAACTGTAATAAGCCTGTAAAAAATCGAGCCCCTAACGTGCAATTATTAAAATTATATTTTTCCATAAATAGGAGTCATTCTCTTTATTTTTTTTCAAAACCAAAAATATGGTTAGAGAGAGCAGAATTTTGGTAGAGAGAGAAAGAGGAATGTTTTTGGTGAGTTTCAAGATTTCAAAGGATTAGTTAAAGCCTGCAACTCCAAGAGGTATTTAATCTTGTGGTTATTTTGTTCATTATTCTTTATATATTTAGTAAAAATTATACTTTTACAAGCAGTTATAATGCCCAAATTATTTTAAGTAAATAGTACAAAAGTCCTATTTATAAGCAGTTATAATGTCCGATTTATTTCTCTTATAAAGTAAAAAATATACTTTTATAAGCAGTTACTATGTCCGATTTTCTTCAATTATTTTGTAAGAATACTCATGTTATAAGCAGTTATAATGCTGAAATTATCTTAAATAGAATAGTAGAATATTTATTTTATAAAGCAGTTATAATCCTCGATTTATTTCAAATATAGTACAAGAATATTCATTTTTACAAGCATTTATAATGCTCAATTTATTTAAATATTAATGATATTAAATTTATTTAATAATTATATTAAATAAATTACTTAAAAATAATTTTAATATTTTAAAAATCAATTAAAATGATATTGAAGTATTAGAAAATAGTTTAAGTTATATTGAAGAACTTTTAATATTTTGGGATGGAATTTCATTAATAAATTAATATTAATAATAATAAATTTATTTAATAATTATCTTAAATAAATTATGTAAAAATAGTTTTAATGTTTTAAAAATCAAATAAAATAAATTATTTAAAAATAATAGTGATGATTTAAAAATTATTTTAAATGGTTATTAAATATTTAAAAATAATATTAATAACTTAAAAATCATTTAAAATGATATTAAATCATTTAAAAATTATTCTAAGCATTTGAAATTTTTTATAAATAATAACTAAAATATCTAAATAGGTTATTAAAACTTTTAAATAAAGTTTATCGAAAAACTAATTCGATAGCTATTCAATAAAGCTATAAAATACCGAACAGACTCCAAAAATCAACCCAGACACTAATAATTGGACTAGTTATTAGTTGTTATTATTTCTAATGACTGTTATAAACCTATATAGGTTGCGTGTATACTTTCTAATAGCATAAGTAGCCGATCGTGATAAAGGCAAGTTTTTCTAACTTCATTTAATTTCAATATTAAATGTAAGTCTTGTGAATTGATATATGAAATTGTTAGCAACATTATTCGTGATATCTGTGATTTGAAAAGGGTTAGTTTTTATTGTTCAAGCATAACAAACCATATGAGCTGTTGTTTGCGTAAAATTATTTGATTTGATATCAAAGCATAAAATGTGGAAAAACCAATATTGTTTTGGTACATATATATACTGATACTTGTCCCGAGATTATATTGGCAGTCATAGTACTGACATTGGTTTACATTTATGGGTAGTTATAATACTGACCTTGGATTTCAATTACAGGCAGTTAAAAAAATACTGACCTTGTTAAATTGGTAGGATGATATGCATACTCCTAGGATATGATTAGGTTGGTCACCTATGAGATATCCAAACAAAACTCCTTTAAGTCTTTATGACTGTTAGAAGTTGTGGTTGAACAAATCAACTCGGGGTGCAAAGTCTATATGACTGACAGCACTTCGTCAGAGGTGTGGTTGAACAGATTATCCCGGGTGGCTAAGTCTATGTGACTGACAGTAACTCGTAATAGGTGTGGTTGAACAATCAACTCGGGTGGCTAAGTCTATATGACTGATAGTAACTCGTAATGTGCGGGGTTTAGGCAGATCAAACCTCAGTATATATATAGATATTGAAAATCTCTGAACTATATGTTCATTCAATTCAGATCCAGTGTGAGTATAATATACAATTTGTTTAAAACTTGCTGAGCTTTCTGTAGCTCATCCTTGCAATTATTCTTTTCCTTTGCAGCTTTAGCTTAAATGTTAAAGGTTCTAGAGTTCAGTAATGTGGATGGAAGAACTCAGTTATTGTAAATTTGTTTATATCCTCGGGAACTCTACTCTGGTGTAATAGTAAGTTAGGAATTATTGTAAGATAATTTAAGAATATATAATATTGTATTATCATCTTTAACAATTTCTTAGCTTTTACCTTTCTATAACATAGGAAGAAGTACAGTATCTATATGAACTATACATCTGAATGAGGGTATTGAATGATCTTGAAAGTTCTGTAAACACTGAGGTCGTTACTTAGTTCTAGGAACAATCTTATCATTTGTACTGTGAATGTCAGATAGATAAGAATTATTGATATGAAAGAAATATCCATGAGATTATAAACCTATCCATCCATGTGAGAGTATCCCAACATAGTAAATGTTCTGACGAGAACTACTGTTCGTTGCGAAATACTCTGAATCTTGGATTGATAGGAATTATTATCTTATTGAATATTTACGTGAGCACCAAATCTGTTACAGGGAATGTAGAGATTTTGGGGGCGTCACAAAAACCATTTTCCCAAACAAGGCCTTTGAACCGTTTTAAATCTGTTTTGCCAAACGGGGCCTTAACTACAAAAAAACTTATTTTTAAAAATAATGTTGTTTTGCTAAACAAGCCTTAGGGATTTTAAAATTCAAATTATAACTTATATATATATTAATTGCAATTAAATTCGATGGTTTAAATATTTGAGAGTTATATATATTATATAATTATATATATAATATATATCATATTAGTTATATGTTAAAACTACATTAGTTAGAATTAGCTAAGTGTTAGTCAGTTAGAAAAGAAGAACAAAACAGAGAAAGAAATATAAAGAAAGAAAAGAGAAGTGAGAGAGAAAAGAAGAAAGAATAAGAAGAGGAAAGGAGGAAGGTTTTAAGAGAAAATCCTTGTTAAACCTCATCATCATTTTCCTCACTAAGCAACAAGGGTATAATCTCAATTCCTTGTTTTTAAATATATTTTTATGTTCTTCATGAGCATTAGTTCTCTGTGTATCTGAATTAACGAGAAATTTATATAAATATGATGTATATGTATGAATTGTGTTAATATATGCTTATAATTGAATTGTATGCATAATTGAGTTGTCTAATTCATGAAGACATCACATGAAGAATTCATGTTCATCAAATGTTACAGTGATATATTTTGCAAATATATATATATATATATATATATATATAGTTTTCTTTAAAATCAAAAGAATTCATGTTTGATTGTTAATTGTTGTTGAAATAAAGTATAGATAGTGATAGCATATTTAGAAGCTAATTGATTATACTTTGAATTGTGTATTTTAAATTAGAAAATAAATTACAGTGTTTAATTTCATCAAGAACACTTATCAATGGCTTTTCTTTAAAAATCATGAAATTAGTTGTTTTAAATTGTGTGTTTTGATGATTCAATGTGTTAAAACATGATAGAAGTTTTAAATTTTGGTTCTGTAAAGTTTGATATGCAAATTGTTGGCTGAATTCAGAACTTGATGTGTAGAAATAAGCTAATTTGACTTTTTCTCTGCACTGTTCGCGAACCTGTCTGCGGCCGTTGCAAGGGTCCTGCCCCGGCGGACCTTGCAAGGCCAAATAGCGCGCCCCAGCGAGACACACCTCGACGCAGATTCTGCATGTAAAGCGCGCCCCGACGCGAATTGCAGAAAGTAAATATTAATTATAAATTATTATATTTTTAATTATGATTTAATAAATGCATGATATAGTTTGATTAATTATGAATTATAATTTGTTTAATTTTAATTCAATTAAAATAAGATGTAATTATAATTTGATTATTATGATTAAAGTAAATGTTTAACTTAAATTATAATTTATTTAATTATAATTTAATATGTAATTATAATTTGAATAATTATAAGTAAGGTAAATGTGTAATTTAAATTATAATTTATTTAATGAGTGCATAAATTAAAATTGATTAATTATAATCAAAGTAATTGTTTAATTTAAATTATAATTGATTTAATTATAATTTAATTAATATAAATGAATAAATTAGGTTTGATTAATTTTAATCAACATAAATGTTTAATTTAATTATAATTAATTAATATAAAATGCAATTATAATTTGATTAATTATAATTGAGGAGAATGTGTAATTTAAATTTGTTTAATTAATATGACTATATAATTATTAATTGATTAATTATGTAAAGATATAATATAATTATGTGATGTGATTAATTATATGATCATTAATTATTAACTTAATAATTAAATAGCAATGAGTTAACCTAAATGGGTTAACTAATTATGAGAAGTAGTTATGTAATAAATAATTTATATTAATTAATTATACATATAGTTTGATAGTGTGTGTTAAATAAATAAATGGGAGAGAATTACGAAGAGTAAAGTAGAACCTACTTAAACGATTGCTAAGCGTTGCTATGTGACTAATAGTTGATGTGTATGATAATACGTTGTGTAGGATTCATGAAGCAGATTATTATAAACTATTTTTCGTTAATTAGTAATCTACAAGCCAGGCAAGTCTTTCAGTTCCTATTTTCTATGTGAACTTGATGATGAACTGTTTTAAATTGTATTGCAAAGAGCATGATATGTTATATATGTTGCAAGTATGAAATGTTAAAGTCAATTTCTGACTACATTGATTGATTAAAGAATGTTGATTGAGTAAGGAACTCAATCTTTATATTTGTTATGTGAATTAAAGCATGTATGCTATGTTACTCTAATGATTATGAGATGTATATTGAGCATGTTATTATTTGCTACGTGATGCATGAAAGCTGTTAGATCTTGCTGAGCTGTCGAGCTCACTCTTGCAAATAACCACTTTTGCATGTCAATGATGCAAGGTAATGATACGTGCTAGTTGAATGTTAAGATCAATAGCGATACAAGAAATTATTTATTCTAGATGAGTAATGTATTTGTTTCCTTAATTGTAACATAATTGTTAAGTTGTAAGTTGAGCTATCCAATGTATAGTGGATATTGCTTTGAGATGTAAGACTTTGTATAGTAACTTCGATGATGCGAGTCATGTAATAAATTTGAATCAAAGATATGTAATGATAAAGGTTGAGATTCAGGGCAATAAAGAAAGATTATATAAAAGTTCTAAATATTTCGTATTTTAATGATTGTAGCATCTAATAATGATGTAAAGTTAGAATAAAGTTGTATTGTTAACGATCGAGAATAGTAACTATATTATATGAATTTTGGGGTCGTTACACATATCTTCACACAAAAGGAGTTGAATTTGAGACAGCAAAGATGGTTGGAGTTGATAAAGGATTACGATTGTGATATCCTGTATCTCCTAGGGAAGGCGAGCGTTGTGGCCGATGCTTTAAGTAGAAAGGGTCGAGAGAAACTAGCAATGTTAACGGCTCAAGAAAGGTTGATAACGGAGATGACAAGGATGGAAATTGAAGTAAAATTACCCAGTTAGGCGTGGAGGAAGTTATTTACAATGGAGATTCAACCTACAAGCGTGGAAAAGGTGAAGGAAGTATAACTTTGGGAGGACGAGTGTGAACAAATGAAGAAGAAGATTGCAGACGGTACAGAAGATAAGTATAGTCTTGATAACAAAGGGTTGTTATGATTTGAAGAACGAATTTAGGTTCCGTGTGATACGGAGTTGAAGGAGGAGATAATGGACGAAGCTCATAACTCGAGGTAATCGATTCATCCTGGTAGTACCAAGACCTTCGACAGAATTTTTGGTGGCCAAACATGAAGAGGGAAATAGCAGAATATGTAAGTAGGTGCTTAACTTGTCAGAAAGTTAAGGCTGAACATTAACGACCCAATGGTTTGCTGCAATCATTGGAGATTCCGGAATGGAAGTGGGAGCATATCACGATGGACTTTGTGGTAGGACTTCTAATAACATAGAAAGGATACGATGATATATGGGTAATAGTGGATCGTTTGACGAAGTTGGCTCATTTCTTGCCAATAAGAGTCAGGTTTAATTTAGACCAATTAACTAAGCTTTATGTCAAAGAGATTGTTTCAAGACATGGGGTACCAGTTTCTATTGTGTCAGATCGTGATCCACGAGTCACTTACAATTTCTAGAAAAGTTTGCTAGAGCAAATGAGAACGCAGTTGTGGTTGAGAACGGCGTATCACCCACAAACGGATGGACAAAGTGAGAGAACAATTTAAATGCTAGAAGACATGTTAAGGTCTTGCGTTATGGATTTCAAAGGAAGTTGGAATGATCATCTACCATTGGTAGAGTTTACCTACAACAACAGTTATCATGCAAGGCATGCCGCCTTATAAAGCGTTATACAGATGAAAGTGCAGAACTCCACTGTGCTGGGATGAGGTAGGAGAACGTCAGATGTTAGGACCCGAAATGGTACAACAAATGGCGGAGGTGGTCAAGTTGATACGAACACGGCTGGTAGAAGCTCAAGATAGACAGAAAAAATATGCAGATCCGCATCAAAATAATAGAGAGTTCGAAGTTGGTTCGTACGTATTTATGAAGGTATCGCCTTAGAAAGGAAAGATACGCTTCGAGAAAGAAGGGTAAGCTAAGCCTTAGGTTTATAAGACCTTTTGAGATTTTGATAAGAGTAGGAGAGGTAGCGTATGTAATAGCATTACCTCTGGAGTTGGGACATATCCACAACGTGTTTCACGTATCTATATTGCGTCCCTATAAGCCAGATTATAAGCACATAATCGAGTATGAACCTATTCAAGTTGAGAAGGACTTAACGTACGAGGAGGTTTAGATTCAAATTATTGATAAGAAATAACAAGTCTTAAGAAGCAAGGTAATACCTTCGGTGAAGGTGATATGGAGGAACCACAATGCCGAAGAAGTAACGTGAGAACTCGAAGATAAGACGAAAAAAGCATATCCCCAACTATTGGACTAACTTGTATCGAAATTCTGGGGAAAGAATTCTTATAGGGGGAGAATGTAACGACCGAGAAAATTGGACTTTTATGTAAATAAATTTTATTTGAGATCATTGAATATATTAGAATATATGTTTATAACACTGAGTAAGTTGTTTAAAGACCGTTCTATGACCTATAAGATGCGAATATGGTTAGGATTCTAGTTATGTGCTAGAATTAAATGATTTGAATTTTCAAGATGAAAATAAAAGTTTTTCGAGATATTTCTAAAAAATTACTATTCATCTATTTCTGCTTGGGAATTATTTTTGAATTTTTGAGAAACGCGTAATGATAGCATTTAAAGACGAGATGGAATATCTAATAATATTTTTGTTATGGCAAACTAAGTTTTGCCTAAGGACTTAAAACTCTAAGGGTTAGAGAAATTGAAATTTTAAGAATAAGTGATTAAATGTAATAATAATGATTATTATACGATAAGAATACGATAAGTCTTAATGGACTTTAACTATTGGACTTAGACAATTGTCAAGCCAATTGGATGATGAGTGAGGCCCAATGATAATTTATAACAAGGCCCAATGATAATTTAAATCAAGCCCAAGAATAGGCTCAATTTGAATTAATTCTAAGCCTGAACTAAGAACCGAATCGGTGGGTCGAACCGGTGGGTCACCAAATGGGTAAAACCCACGGGGTAACCCATGAGGGGCCCCATAGGGGCACATAGGGGCATATGGGGGAGACATGGTGGGCATATGGCCATTGTTTGGTGGGGAAGAAAGATTAAGGAGGTGTGGATAGTAGATGAGGTGAGGAATTTTGACCATTTTACCCCCACTTTGTAATTTCTATAAAAGAGAAGCTAGGTTGTTCATTAGTTATTTTAAAAACTTGACTACCTATATTGAGAGAGAGGAAAGAGCTAATAACAAGCAATCAAAGAAGAAAAGCAGCTAGTTAGGACTTTTGTCAAGAACAAGCAAGAACACCAAGAGGTATAATCATTTAAACCTTAATTTTCATCTTCCTTCAATACTTAATTGATAGAGAAGTGATAATTGGTGGGGCATGTATTGTACGAAGTAATAAGGTGTATATTAGTGGACTTTAAAACATTAAAAACCATGAACAAGTGAAACCATAATTGAATGGTTAAGAGCTTAATGAAGAAAAACCATCAAGATTTAGATGATTATTGTTGGTTAGAATCATAGGTGAATAACCAATGGATTGATTCCATATTGTTTGGCATATAAATCTCGAGTAACGAAGTTATGGCGAAATTTACGGGATTAAACGTAAATCGTCGAAATTGTAAAATTCCAGAATGATAGTCAAAAGTCATCGTTTCACTCGCAAGCCTTTGTTTTCAATGGCGTATCGTAGAATTAGGTATTTAAGACTTGCGAACTCAGGAATGGTCGAATTCCAACTTAAAATGAAGAAACGAGCTAAGAACGTTCACGAACGTTTAACGAGCGCGTAATAAAAATTTAAACGGTGAATTTATCATTAACGGATTCAGAAACTTAATATGTTAAGATAGAATCGAAGAATATGAGATATATGAGCTAATGTCTTTGGAATGAGCCAATTCCGAGTTATAACGATCGCATTATAAGCTCGGGAATTTTATAATTTGAAAAAGTTTTAAAAAAATTCAAAGGCTCAGGGAAGGCGTCGCAGCGCCGCCCTTGCCTTGATTTCTTGCGCCGTAGCGCCTGACCGGGGCTTCATTCAATGCAAGTCTGCACCGTAGCGGGACAATTATAACTAAGAATAGCACCGTAGCGCCCTTAACTAAATTTTTTTTGACACGGATATTTGTTAACCCAACTTTTTGCATGGTAATTATGGGGCAAGTATATACTTAATATACACGAAGAGATAATACCTAAACAACAGGTTTAACGATGTTTTTAGGAATTAAACGTTGATTAAAAGTATTTAAATTTAAAACTCGAAATCTGAAAACGTAAATCGTGAATCGTAGTCGAGTTTAATGCGCTCCTTAAGATTATATGATATGTAATAAAGGTGAGAAGTACGAGAATGATAGGAAATGAAGATAAAACTTACGTAATTTCTATACGGAGTCCGATAACGGTAAGCTGGGGGAACTGTGTTCTGGTTAATGAACTAATTAGGGTTTCGTCTATCATTATGTTTAAACGATGATCAACGAGTGTCGGTTTGTGACATAGGAATGTTAATAAGCCGTAACAAATGTTAAATAACTTAAACAGATGTTATTAGGCTAATAATTTGGCTAAGCTATGCTAGCAGGGGAAGATAATTTACACAATGTGTATCAATTATGGTAACCTAATTGGTATGCTATGTGTTTATATCATGTAGAATCTGTAAAGACCCTACGTAAAGTAGGCTTAAAAGGTTGAAGACGCGATATGCATGGACTATTATTGAATAGTCAATATCATTTGATTCGGCTAGACTGAGATTTAAAGTATTTTGGTTGATTTTTCCTCAAATCTTTCAAAATATTCATAATGTTGATATCATATGCCAATCGCTTTGGTACGAATTCAAAGGTAAGCCTGAGTATGAATACATAAAGGTTTTAACGTCATCAACGGGCACATGAGGTTGCCAAAACTTAAACATAAATACGTTTAATAAATGAATGTTGATCAACATAGAATACTATAGGCTGATCACCTAGATGTGCTCGTAAGCTATATCGCACTTGCGGTCTTTGTGACGCCCCCTAAATTCAGGTACTTGAAACCCGAACTTGGTGCTACACGATATCATTTCTTTGAGCGAAATAATATAAATAACAAACTTAATATACATATCAGAGTTGTCTAATCCTAGGTACACGACCTTTAAAGCATTTCATTACATGATAGATAATAAATATTATCGTCTTAATAAAGTCTAACTATTACACAAGATACAATGAAACTCATTCTTGCATCTTTCCTTTCCCTTTGTTTTTGCCAGAGCCTTCTGGTTGATCACGCTTAGCTGAAAACATTTAATTTAAAGCAAGAATGAGCATTCAATTGCCCAGCAAGTAATAGCAGTTAATAAACTTTAGCTGAAAGAAGTAAATAGTTTTTTTGAGGTATACTTCTACAACGAATCAATAGTTGTGAAGTCTTTCAAAATATATCTTAATAGCATATCAAATCATTTAAAATTTTGAAACGATGTAGTGACTATAAATGTTGAGCGGTCAATGGACCATGAACTTTTATTTTTTCATTTTTGAAAAGGTTAAAACATAAATTCATCTGCAAACCGCTCTGGTCTTACGGACATGTAGGGTGATCAGCCTCGTTATGTCCTGTATTGATCAATACTATCTGTTTGAACGATAATTCGTCCACTCTGTTCGCCTTGGGCACATAAATAATTTCCCCATTAAGGGTTCTTCATACTCAGTCTGGAATCCTAACTAAACAATTCAAGTGGATGACCTTATCATAACCAATACTATTCCACAGTACAATTCAAACTATGTCTAGCCGAGTCAAATAGCTTAGACAGTTATAAATATCTACCAAAGTTTAATAGTATGTAACAGGATTTATCATACTAAAGAATTTCAAGTTCAAGAGTTCTTGCATGAGTACCACAGTTCGTACAAGTGGGGACACTTGTATTAACAAATAATAATGAGATATTAATAAATAATAGACGAATGAAATAAAATTTCACAATATAAGGATAATTTCATAAACGAATCATAGATATCATTATGGATATGAATAATTGATAATAACTATTCATGAACATGCTTTTAGCTTACTGAGATCCATCGCATAAAATAAATACAAGGGGTAGAGATACTTGATCAATAAGAAATTGAGTAAAGAAACTTGCCTTGATAGCTAATTACTGCTGTGTAGTATAACTTACGCTTTTATCTTTAATATAAAGTCCTATCATTAATAGAATTATTCTTTTAATTAGAATAATACAACTTAACACATAATACTACTTAAACATGTTGTCACATATTCATGTCAGTCATTACAACACGTACGAACGTATACCTAATCAAACTATGTCGATTTGGTTTGTGTTCGGTATCGTTTCGGCATCCCGATTACATAATCGGATAATTAACGAATTTTATTTTAATGAAACTTTGTTCTAAAACTTAAATATATATTAGATAATTTAATTATCATTTATAATATCTTTCCAAATAATAAAATCATTTATAATGATTTTTCAAACACTTATATCATTTTTAATGATTTAATTGTTAAATAATTTCATTATCAGTAATATTTAAATACTTTAAAATATTAATGAACTTCATCTTAACACTTTAAAAATTCTTTATTATAACTTAAAAATATTTTTAAAACCTTAATATTACCTTTAAATGATTTTTAAGATGTTAAAATCACTTTTAAATAATTACCATTAATATTTAAATATTAATGTTATTTATATCAAAATATTAAAAGTTATTTATTATAACTTAAAATATTTTTAAAATATTTATTTTACCTTTAAATGATTTATAAAACTATTAAAATATTTTTTATATAATTTATTTAATATAATATTAAATCAATTTATTATCATTAATATTAAAATATTAATGATAATTCTTATCAAAATATTATAAGTTATTTATTATAACTTAAAATACTTTAATATCATTTTTAAAATATTAAAACCATTTTTAACTAATTTATTTAATATAATTATTAAATAAATTTATTATCATTAATAATAATTTATTAATGAATTTTATCTCTAAATATTAAAAGTCATTTATTATAACTTAAATCATTTTTTAATACTTTAATATCATTTAAAATGATTTTTAATATATTAAAATCATTTTTAACTAATTTATTTAATATAATTATTAAATAAATCAAATATCATTAATATTTAATTAAATTAAAATATTAATAAAATTTATGTCAAAATATTAAAAGTTAATTTTTATAACTTAAAATAATTTTTAAAATAATTTTATGAATTTTTAATAAATAATTTCTATTTATTTCTATTTATTTTAATTAATATAATTAATTTTAATTTAAAACCGTCGCTAAAGGGTTATAGCGACGAACACTATCACCTTAGGTGTTCTTAAGCCTTTAAGAAAACGCCGGTGAACGTGCAGGGGCACCGTTTGATCGAATTTTTCTGACAGCATGATCGGTTTCTGGGCAAGCAACTGTAATGGGATTTTAGTGTTAGTGTAGTACTACAATCTTATGGTCATAACACTGCCTAAAAATCATTACACAAAATTTAGTGGCCGGTCAAACCAACATACCAAAGCCTGTTCTTTATTTTCTGGGTTGCCCAGAAACATGAAGTTATGGCCGGTCAACGCACTTTGGGTGCTTATACCTTGCAACCTGATCATGATTTTGGGGTGTTAAAAGTCGGGCTTTGTAGTACAACTACCAAGCTACATGGATCGAGCACTTAAAGAGTCCAGATATCATCAACTAGCAAGATCTAAGCCAATAAAAATCTTGTCAAACGCTGTTCAAAAATTATGGGTTACCCAGAAAGTAAAACTGAATGGTCAACGACGTTTAACCATCTACCACTTCTGATCTGTTATTTTATAAGGTTCGAGAGTGATATGGACTTGTAGTCCTCATGTCATACTACAATCTAAACACAACCTATCCTTCTAAACGACTACCAGTAGCAAGATTAAGTCCGGTCATAGTCACGGCCCAGACACGTTCTTCAGTTTTTTGGGTTACCCAGAAAACTCAAGTTCGTGTTCGGTCAACGCAGTTTGACTGGCCATATCTTTTGATCTATACATGATATAAGCATGATTTCACTTTCAGAATACTAACAACATGGCATAGAATACATACAAACACATAAACACAACATATAATGAACAGGGTGAGATTTATAGGCCCCGACTTTGTCTTGTCCGAGAGAAAATTAGGGTTCATGTAGTTTTGAGAAATTCATGATTTTGAGCCTTTTGACTGTTTTAAAAGTGTTGTTTCTCAACCCAGATCATCAATACACATAACATACTACATATTTAAACAACTAATCATAACATCTAATGCAAATTTAAAGATCTAGCATTAGGGTTTTCATTTTATACCTTTTTGAACAAATTTTTGCTTTTCACTTTCTGATCTTGATCTTGGCTTGCTATGGAGTGTTTTTGTTTGATATTGGGACAAGGTTTGAGAGAGAATTTCGTAGCTTAGAGAGAGAATGAGCAACTTGGCTTGTGTGAGAAAAATATACTAAAAGTGTTCTTTTCTTTTCTTTTCTTTTCTTGCTATCCTTTGATTCAATGAATCTTGGATTGCTAGTTGTCAAGGATTGGCTGGAAGAGTTGATTTGCAACATGTGATGATATCTTAGCATAGTGAGTTATGAGATTTGGCTAGATTTGCAAGCAAGCTAATAAAACAAATCCAAAAGTGGTATTATAGTAAACTAATAAATAACATTAAGGGTATTCTTATCCATGACACTTGAATCTAGGGTTTAATCAATAGATTTTAACCCTTAAGGTTTTTCAAATAATTTATAGGGTTTGAAAAAAATTAAGTAAGAATTAAATAAAAATTTAATTAGAGCACACTAATTAAAAATTAGGGTTTTTAAATAATATTTAGGGTTTTATTTAAAAATTAGGGTTTCTTGCTATAATTAGGATTTCCAAATTTATGAATTAGGGTTTCCTAATCATTATCCACAATCATATAATATACACACTTTCATTTAAATATAACATAATCAATTATTATGTTGAATATTTAAATAAAATCAAATAAATAAATTCTTAACATATATTCATATAATTATGTTAATTATCATAATTATAATTAAAATCCATAATCATAAATCGTATTAATATACTTACATATATTTGAATACAAATATACTTATTAATCATATTTAATATTCAAATTCCTTAAGAAAATAATTTTTTATTATTCATAACATAAATATACTTTCCTTTTAAATACAATTATACAATAATTGTATAATTCATGAAATTTTATAACCTAGATCAAAAATTAGGGTTTTGATCTATAATGACCCTTACCTTATATACCATTATTAATTAAGTTAAAATAATTAACTTAACTAATCTTGATAATTTCATATAATAAAATAATTATTATAATAATTCTAGAAATTATTTCATATATTATTTAAGTAATACATTAATCATATTTTCATGAAATTAAATAATAAAATATTTTTACTACAAAGTTAATTTATTATAAGAATATAATTTATAATAATTAACAATTCCTTTATCAAAAAATTAATTCGAAATCATTCATGCAATAAACAAATATATGTTTATCACATATATACCTATTCTTTACCTTACATGTATTTTCACCTTTATTTTTTAAAAATAATTATACACAAAATTTCTTATTTAATTATATAAAAATATTGGGTTATTACAGTCTTAGTGTCGGGTGGTTCTTTTCACGAATGAAAACTAAAGAGAATGTTCATGGTCTTTGTCCAACTCAGATTCTTAAGTGACTATATGTCCTTGGGAATGGTTTTAAATGAACCAAAACGTTATTTTGATTATTCGTAATACTTCATAACTATTGGGCAGTTATTGAAGATTAAATCATATGATTTTTGATTTTTTTGTTGCAGACTATAATATTTAAACTTGATGAGCTAGTTATGCTCATTCTTGCTTAAAATTATATGATTTCAGCTAAGAGCGAACAGACCGAAGGATCCGGTAAGGACTAGGGCAAGACAAAGATGGATAAATAGTTTATCCTTATAATAACATAGTATTATTTTTATAATGAATGATATTATGATATAGAACGAATGTAATGGTTATAAAGAACTTGGGAAGGGCTTCATATGATGTAATAGTTATTAAACTTATGCTTGTCATTGAAGTCTTCAATTGAATGTAGGAGTAGATTGTAGCACCGTGTAGCACCATATCTGTGGGTTGAAAGTACCAAGATTTGTGGGCGTCACAAAAAGTACAAACATCAGCACGAAGTCAATAAATTTGAAAATCTAGTATAGCTAGAAGATTTAGAAAAATCCATAATTCTGAATCAACTTCAATCTATACTCCATTTCTTCATTACTTGATCATTCTATCAATCTTCAACACCATCAATGCTCACTATACCAAAATTCTTAATTCTTGATATAACATATCTATTCAAAGTATAGTTCATCAAACTTAGCACACCTTGGAAGTTCAGGAACTTACCACTAGTAATATAAGTTTAGGAGATTGTCCTAGTAATACGTAGTCCAAGAATCAATCAGGGACTGTCCATACACTTAGGGGCTCAAAACATACATATAGCTATGAGTCACCAAAATACCATAAGCATGAGTTTTAAGAACTCGCGCCTAATTTTAATATTCTCTAAGTTAATCTTAATAGTCTCTAACTATCAAATATAAATATGAGGAAAGAATCACCTTTCCGCCATATTTACATTGATAGCATGGCACTAACATTCTAATGATTATCAGTGTAATAAATTGAGTGCAAGCACAAACCTCCGCCCATACAAATGTTTGTATAACTCAGTCATTACGTGAGTCCTCAATTGAAATCTCACCTAACTCTATCTCACTCTTAACTTGCTCTTTGCTCGATACGAATTTTCTGTATCCCAACATTTACACTCCTCATGAGTTTATCTCGTACCATTTCATAGTACCTTCTCTTTATAGCATCAAGCTATAAATACTCAGTCATTACAGACCATCTATCATTTCATAACTCAAACTGATCACGTGGTGATCCTATTTTACTATTGGTTTACCTTATGATTCTTCCTATTTTCGATCGTTTTAATAATTTATGACTTTCTTTCCTTTCTTTGTAGTCTTTCATTTATTCAACCCAGGTGGTCCTTGATCCTCTGGCTCTTCAAGTTCTTCTTCGAACCTATTATTTTATCTTTATAACTTATTTCATATGAATTTTCTGAATTCATCAACTAAATTCTTTTAAGTTTATTCCCATTATTTTTGTCATCTTCATCTTATAGACATCTATCGTCTATTTATTAACACTTAACATCTCGCTACTGGAGTCAGGTGACTCCTAATTCTCATCTTCTAGATAATTCAAGATTCTTCTTTGAATCTCCTTGTATATATTTTAATCCCTTCTTTTTAAAAATTTTAAAATTTATTTCTTATCACTTAAACTCTATCTGAGTTTATCCTTCATTATCTTCACTTTCCCTCTCTAAGGTTATAACCTAAGGTACCCTTACCTAAGGTGTATAATCTACAACTCTGATACTAACCTGTAACGCCCCCAAATCCGGGTATCCGTTACCTCGAACATGGTGCACTACGGTACGTCCTTCGCTAACTTATACATAACTCCCATTTATAATTTTAATGAATATAACATATCTTTGATACCAATTAATTCATTTTTTTTCTTCATTTCTAGGATCTATGAATCGGTCCCAAAACTTTCATAACTTAATTCCCAATCTTGGTAATTAACCCTTCATGTCTTTTTCATCATATTTGATGTTATACTTAATAAAATGCAGAATAATTAAAAATTTTCTGAATTCTTTATTTATTTCCCTGAATCACAACCTTCATCATTTACATGACTTTGAATCAAATTTATTCTATGATTCAATTTATTAGGGTTACATTATAAAACTTTACATCCAAATTCGATATCCTTATATATCGAGTAATTATGGCTTTATAACTCTACATGAGTTAAACATCATAAATAACTATCAAGTACATCATCTAAAACCTAAAACATGGTTCAAAATTATAACTTCAGATAAATAAATCAATCTTCTTGTGAGACTATTGAACTCTATCAATTAAGTAGCACGTAACTTTACTATGAGTCCTTAATTAACCTGCAAAAATGGTTATTTGCAAGAGTGAGCTCGACAACTCTGCAATTCTAACAGTTTTCATGCATCACATATCATATAATATTATGCTCAGTTTATACAATCATAAGCATTTAAATTTAATGTGCATGCTGGTTCTCACATAACAAGTATAGAGATTAACTTATTAAACATACAATCATAGATTTACTTTCGAATTTCATACATATCTCATATGTATTTCATATATAAATCAACATCCTCATAGCATAATATAATTTAACCAACAGTTATCAAATTAATATAGCAAAGAGGAACTGAAAGACTTGCCTGGCTCGTAGATTATCAACTATAACTTTACTTCTTATAGTTATCTGCATTTCGTGTACTCCTACACAATTGTATAATAATGAATTCATACCCATCAATCATATACATCTATACACTCTCAATGTAATAATAGGTGTTACATTATTTCCTAACTTGGTTTGTAAAACCTTAATTTCACTTTCTTATCATAATCTTAGGAAAGCTATGTATGTATATGTATACCTTAGTCATACATAATTAACATCAACATTCATATACATTTATTACACACTTGTCTTGTTATGTATTTGATACACATTTAAAACTCATAGATACATGACTCACATTGTTCTTACATTTTGTAAACCTTATTAAAATTTGTCAAATTCGGGTTCTATATAACCATTACATGCTTGTATACTTAAAACATCACTTACGTCCAGCATTATAGCTTAAGAAATTCATACACACATGCTTTAAGGTTTAGATCACAATTAAAATAGTCATACAACACTGCCTTGCAGCGCGGCTACGCTGCAGTTTGGCCTGGGAGTGGCGCAGCTGCCCAACTTCCTCGCCGGACCAAAGTTGAATTTTCTTGATTTCCTGATTCCTTTTTAGTTTCTAACATGCATGGATACTAATACACATTATACACATATGTTAAGAGATCTTGCGTTCTTCTAATATAAATTCAAGTTTACTTTTACACGTTATGGTTCTTATTGGAAATTCTAATGAATTAAGGCCCAAATAAGTTCACGAAATCACGAGGCCAACTACATTAACCATCTAATCACATAAGGATTTTATACAACCTGTAATACGCATGCTTGCATGTATCCGACTTCTGTACGCATAGCTAACATAGTTTATCATTTGAAAACTTATTTAAAATCATGCTTGGATAACTTTCATTGTGTTTAGCAAAATATGTGCACATATAGGTCAAGTTTTAGTGACATAAGAGTTCTATTATACATGCTCTAAGGTCCAGAGTGTACACAACATCATGCTCGTAGTTATTAGTTTGCAACACATCCAAATTTGCTTTTAAAAGTCATTCTAAACCAAGTTAAAGTAATCTAGCTCATTAATATCAACTTTGAATCACATTTCATGCATAGCTAGGGCATGTACACATGTTCAGAAGGTCAGAACTTAAGGTACGTAAGTTTAGTCAAAGTTTGTTTTCAAAACTCAAGTTTGTTTTAGAACATGTACGTTAAAGTAGACTAACGCAACTCAGATATGCAAAGGAACTCTAGACTACATGCTAAACCTATTCTCATGCATAATTAAGTCAAACTAATCATGCTAGAAACATCACATTACAACAAAAATCAGTGTCAAGTTCTGGTGCACGGCGCAGCTGTGCCGTTCTGTACTGTGGGAGTGGCGCAGCTACGCTACCCCAAAGCAGCCTCAGACATTGCATCTGGCGCAGCTGCGCCAGTTTGAACTGCAGGACAGGCGCAGCTGCGCCCTACCTAGATATTTCTAGGAACGGCTCTGCTTCTGCAGAACTCAAAACCCATACACGAAAATTCTTCATTTAACATTCTTAAAATCAATTACGTTACACCTTAAACATTCATATAACTCATATATCATACTGATACAAAGTTTCAATGTAAGGATTGAGAATTTTATATGACTATAATTTTACGAATGAATTTTTTTATATTATTATTTTATTAACTATTATCATTATTGTTATCAGTAATATTTTGAACATATGCGATATGCATTAAGCAAGTTAGTCAATTTAATGATTATGAGTTGACTAAGAAAGGAAGCTAAGATGAATTGTTGTTCAAAACCCTAATTTGAATTTCAAATAGGGATTTGAATATCAATACATTTGTTATTGTATTTAAGATGATATGTATGTACATTATGTGATTAATGTTAAGTGATTAATTATTGATATGAATTATATATAGTGATTATATGATTATGTGAGTATTTAAATATGATAAGAATTTATCAACAATGATAAATGTATTATGGACTATGTATGTGAATAAATATATATATTATTAAAATGTGTATATATTTATTTAACATATAAAGAGAGTTAATAATGAAGATTTGTAACCTAATATATATTTTAAGAATGTGAGTGAAATAACCTAAGGGTTATAATATTGAAGAATGATTGTATTTAAACCCTAAGAGATTTATTTATATATCTCAATTGGTTAAATTTATAACTTAAGTAAAGCAAGTCTAATTGAGTTATAAAATTAAATGCACATGAGTGATTATTCAAAGTACAAATGATTGAAGGGAAACCCTAATTAAATGATTAGGATAAGATAAAAATCAAAAGTGTTGGAACCATAGGTTATTTACATGGCCCAAACTAATTAATTGAAAGCCCAAAATATTAAACAAAGTGGCCCAACTCTTAACTCAATTGAAGAGGGACTTATTGGTCATTGAATTAATCAAATATTGCAATAAAAAAAAATCAAAATTTGGGAGAAGAAGGGCCACATGGGCAGCACATGAAGAGGAGAGAAAGGGGGAAAGAATGTAATCATTCCACTTAACAACTCCTTACCAAATCCTCAACAACTCCCCTTACTTGTCACTTGTTCATTTAACCAACATTTTTCACAAAGCATGCAAGCAACTCATTAATAAATGAGAGACAGAAAGAGCAAGAGAGTTGGGGGAATGTACATGATATACATAATATCTATACATAATTTAATAACACCCAAAGCTATTTCATTTCTCTCTCCTTTCTTTTTAACTAACATAAAAAAAACCAATAGAGGGAAAGAGAGATTTTTAGCAGCCTTTAGAGAGGAAAAAGAAAGTGTTTTGTGTACTCATAGTTCCTTAAGCAAACAAGAAAGAAGAAGAAAGAAAATCATAAGCAAAGGTATAAACTTTAACTAGTTTATGCATTTTATTTTAATTATCTTAAATCAAAAATTGGATCTAATATTTCAAAACTTCAAAATCTTAGATCTATATGTTAATAAGTGTTTTATGTTTAGATCTATCACTTTTGGGTGTCAAAAGTTAGATATAAAGTATGAAAATGAAAACTAGAAAATCCTAGTTTATATTTTTTTTAGCATTGATTATGTTTTGTTTGAGTTTGGTGAAGTTTAAATAAAATAGATGATGGATCATGGTAGATCCTTGATCTCAAGGAGTATTAGTATGTATTATGATGGTTTATGGTGTTTAATGTTTGATTAATCAAGAGATCATGGATGTCTTCTTAGAAATCATAAGGGTTAGAAAATCAGATTTTAAATAGAAAATGAAACATGAAATTAGAACAATCATATCTATCGATATATTTTGAATTTGTAAGTTTGGTCAAGTCTTGGAGTTAGATCTATGAGTCTTTTAACATCTCCAAGTGGAATCACTGAAAAAGAAGTTGTAGATTTTTGCATGGACTATTTTTAGCAAAATAGGCAAAATCTGAAAATAGCCGAAAAACATTCTGCCCAATATTTCCAGGGGCTATTTCGGTAACTTAGTTAATGAAATAAATTCAAAACTTTTGGTACATGAAAATATATGATATAAAGTAGCTCCTGTCCAAAGATGACTTTATTCCGACTTAAATTGACCGAGTTATGGTCATTTCAATATTTTGGTTTTTTCAACAAAAATCGCTATAACTGGAGTTCTATAACTCCGATGACCACGAAATTTAAACTGGAAGTTACTGTTAATATGTGTAAGATACTGCCAAGATTTGGGAATTTTAGGAGTTGAGCATGATATAGCTAATTTATTCAGTTACGAACTAAAAACATACTTTTGAAAAATACTAAAGGAAATTAAAAAATTTCAGAAAAAATATTTTTGTGTATGGAATATATGTATATATGTGTGGCCAAAAAATAAAAAAATAATAAGATGATTTGGTATATAGTATGTTAAAAAAGGGGAATCTAGTTTACTGGATTGAAATCTATTTTGAATCCAGTTTGCTGGATTGAAATCTATTTTGAATCCAGTTTGCTAGATAGGAATCTGGTTTGCTGGATTGGCCATCAGATTGCTAGATTAGTCTGTTTTGATAATCCAGGTTATTGGATTGGTCTGTTTGGATAATTTAGGTTGCTGGATTGGTCTATTTGGATAATCCAGGTTACTGGATTGGTATGTTTGCTCAATCCAAGTTGCTGGATTTGTAATCCAGGTTGCTGTATTTGTTATCCAGGTTGCTAGATTTACAATGCAGTTTGCTGGATTGGTTATATGGTTTACTAGTTATAAATAAGAACTTAAAAATAAAAGATTAAGTGTTAATCCATAAGTTAAAGTAGTACATTTGTACTCTTTAATGGTTGATGTATAGTATTTGGGCTAAACGATTCCTTCAGGGAGCGGGGGTATATACGAACTAGCTACCGATCTAACTCCCTGTGAAAAACAGTGTAGACGAGACGGGAAAGTAGTTTGTTGGTTATTTGTGAGAAACCACTCAGTGTACTATATTGAACACTATTAAAGACTCGATGTGTGCTAAGTTTAGAATTGTGAATACGTATGGTATTAAGTGATAGTAGTGTGCATAGAAGAAAATCATGTATGATGATAAAGCACATACTTTGTAAACAATCTTATTTATTTATTAATAAAATATTAATTTAAGGCATTTAATTATCTACATGGTGCTGTTTTTATAATATGTAAATAACCCATAGTTTTAAGCAATGCTTTTAGAATCATGATGAGATCATGCTAATGAGATCTAAATTCTTAGAAAGCTTAAAAACTAAAATAGTTTCCAATTATGGGATTAATAAAATAGGGATTAGTAAATCCGGATAGATTGGTACATATGTTGCTTGCTCATTAGATGAGGATGACTGATCTCATGGTCATTTGTGTGGAGACACTAAAACAAGTATGTAGGTGCTTATTGGAGAATAAGTTCACTGAACGTGACTCGCTATGGAATACCTAATGGAGTTTTACTCGCCTGTCAATAGGAATTCCTAATGTGATAGTAGTACAAGTGATCCTTGGACTTGAGATCATCATAGTATCTTGTATGTAACAAATTATACTTTGACTTATTCTTTAAGGCCTTTTAAGGCATATATAGGGTATGCTTGGGTATAATGAGTTACATATGGAGATAATGTAGGATCAATAAAGAATCTACCACCTCTAGTAAAAGAGGAGATATGTCCTATGTGATTCGTTAAATGACAACCCAGGAATCCTTGGCCAAGGTGGAATGAAATTAGAAAGAGGTTTCTAATTTGCATTATTTGGAGTTGTGCATTTTCTAATCGAAATACATATGATTAAATAAATTAAGACTTAATAGTAAATTCATGTCTTATATTTAATTGGGACATTGTATGGTGGAAGGATTGAATTATACGGTAACTATTAACTCACATGTTCTTTTATGATTAATGTTGAAATCTATATTATCTGAAAGTCGTTGATCGCTAGGGAGGCTTATCCCTATTGTAGAATAAATGTTATTTATTTAAATAAATTATTAGTTTTATTTAATTATTTAAATAAGATTAGAATTATTCTAATTGATTTATTCACAACCGGTTTAATATGGAGAACCTAAAGGGTCACACCATAAAAGAAAGAAGAATTATTTAAGAAGAAAATGGCATGATAGTAATAATGCATTAAGTGTAATTAATTTAATATATGGTGATAGAATAAATTAAATAGCTTAATGTTTATTATTTAATATTTTAGAAATATTAAATATAAATTAATAAGAGGAGTCTTATTAATATTATTATTATTATTATTATTTTAATTCTAAAGGAGTTTAGGAATTAATATAATATCAGTACTCTCTCTCAATCCTAATAAGATTAGGATATAAATTAATTAAAAGTGTTTAATTAATTAAATAAATAAAACCCTATTCTAATTGGATTAGGAGGGTTAACCTAATATCTATATAAGAGAGTCTTATATCAGAAATAAGGTACGTGAATTTTTTCAAAGGTTGGGAGTACACATATTCTATAGAGATAGAAATAAGGGTTAAGCCAATAACCTATCTTCCTGAGTTCTTCATCTTCCTTGGTGGATCACCATTAGAGGCCAAACATTTGGGTGGCTGACATTGATCAAGGGAAGGAGCCACTACAGAGGAATCAAAGAAATCAAAGGAGTAGAACTCGTACCTGAGGAAGCTTGGATCTTCAAAGGTATAATTCCATGTTCTCTCTTTTCTGTTGTTGATAACTAACACAAAGCATGATCATGGTTATGTGTTTGTATAAATTTTTGAAAACCTATGTTTCGCACTTCCGCTCTATTTATGTGATTTGATTGCATGATTGCGTTACGTACAAACCCAACATTAAGGTGTTATCTAATGTTTGATTGTGTAATTACATGTTAGATAATTTACTTGTAAAGTAGTAGTATTATGAAATATAATGTGATATACTAATTGCAAGAATAATCTTATTAAGGATAAGTCTTTGTATTAAAGATTAAAATATATTGCGTAGCAGTAAGCAACGATCAAGGTAAGTATCTAAACCCTACACACTACTTTTAATTTGTACAAACAGGTACATGTTGTGTAAGTTCCTAATTCAACATGAAATATTAATTTCAAAGCATGTTCGTGAATAATTATTGTTAATTATTCACATTAATAATTATTTTTGTTATTCGTTTATTCAAGTATCTCTAACTTGTTTATTATTGAGCAAGTATCCCTACTCTATGCATTTATTTTATGCAAGAGATCTATAACTATGTAAGTATTCTAACGTTTGCATTTACTTTATGCAATGGATCTTGTAAGCAAGTTTTTATACTCTGTTATTATGCAAATATTCTATATATAACATTTAATTATGTGCAAGCCAGTTCTTGAACAGTATTCAATTTATTCATTAAATGCCAGTTGTCGACGCCGGGAAAAATTTCCTTCTTTTTTTATTGTTAAAGAGGTCCTTTTTTCTTTGGTTTTGATTTTCGTCCTTCCTTTGCTTAAGCTTATCTACCCTTTTCCATTTGCTATGTCTATGGATTTTATTGAAGGGTTAGGTTTTAGGAAAGAGGTACCGACATAAGTGTCGACGACTTTGAAAAGATTAATTTAATTTTAATGATTGGACCGAATGAGACAGAGTCGCCAGTTGATATGGTTTAAATGGATGTACTAACTCATCCGAGTTTTAATAATTTTTTAGCAAAATGGTCCAATGTGTGACTCCAAAAGATTGGTCTTGAAACCCGAGATTCGTGGAATTCGGGGGCTAGGTTAAGCGGGGGAAGGTGTTAGGCACCTCCCGACTCATGTGAAAATATGGTGCCACATCTTATTGATTTTTTGTGCATAAAATGTGTTTATGTGTGTTTGTGTTTTATTTTGAAAGCTTTATGTGTTCTTATTCTAAGTCTTTATTTTGGATGACTTGAAAGTAGTGCTGTACCTTTTTTGCGCCTAGGTACGAAAGATTTGATTTGACAAAAAGTTTTTTTTTAACAAGATTTATGAATTGACATGATGTTTTAGACAGTAAGGTTTTCAAATCCTTTGCCCTACTAGGAATCGAGGACTTCGATACTTCTAATTTTTATTTACGTTCATTAAGTGATCTACCCCGAATCGCTTTCTTATAATCGAAAGCTCTTTGTGGTTTTATTAGAAATCATTTTAATGATATGCATGCAAAAGTGTCGAAAAGGGTCGGATCATCATCGGGCATGTAAGCCATCTCGATGAACCGAGCTCCCATAATTAAAGTTTTCACTATCACGGGATCTTGAATCCGACTTCTCTGGACTAACCCCTCGAGCTGGTCTTCAAGATCCAAATATTACATATACAATGATATTTACGCTATTAAAACATTACAACATAAAAACCGGTCCATCGTGGGAATCAAGTTAGATCCATTTGGGGATCTCAACGCCGGGATTCCTAGGCTCACTTTATTTATGCGGGAATACATATATACAATTTCCTCAGCTTTGATATTAGGTGATTTCATCGGTTGAAATCACCATTTTAATCCATTTCGGACCCCTTTTGCCTCTAGATATGGATCCAGGGTTATACGGGGTAACCGAGACCGTTTAAAGGGATAAATCCATAGATCTACCATGAATCTAATACAATCTAGCACACAGGTTAAAGCTTCATGCTTAATAACCTCTCAAAGGCTAGATTCAGCTTAGAATTAGGTAGATCTAGCATCCGTACTCGGTTTACAACACAATAAGCACAATATAATGGATAAAAATGTAATATCTATCAACTATTACACAATATTCTTAAAATACAACAAACTTAACTAGATTCAAACAAGATATATCATTAATCTAGTATTTGAACAACGTTTACAAAGAACGAAGCTAGAAAGTGCGTTATTTCACCTTGGGGGACGCACGAACAAGCGTTTTAACTTCCGTGGTCAACGTAGAACACTTCTGAGACTTCAAATAGATGTTGAATGAGATGATTAAGCTTCAAGTTGGTGTTTATGTGCCAAACTCGAGCCCTTCTCTCTCTAGAATGTTTTTCTCTTTCTAAAATTATCTCTCTCTCTCGTCTAAATGAACTAGTGTGGGGGATATAAGCTGTCCGAGCCAGCCGCATACATACATGCGGCTAGCTGCATGTATGGATGCAGCTGGGCTAGGTGGGTCCCATAATCTCAATATATGTTTCTTCGATCACGGTTCGGAAGAAATTGACCTCCGCAGATCGACCTTTCGGACAGTCTTTGTTGAATGCAGCGGGATAAGATCGAGTCTGGCTGAATTAGGATTCGGGAAGTCGGTCCTCGTAGCCGAGATATCTCTTCCAGGTCCAGATATCAGTTAGCTATCTTATCTTCGATGACACGCCGTTTGAGGTTTGCTGAGGTGGTTTTCGGTGAACACTTTCTCAGCTCGGCGATCCTCGTTCGGTTTGCGATATGTTTGGACGGCATTGGTCCTTTGCATCACTCCAGGGGTTGTCTCCGAGATGACCTATCTCTTTTGCCCTACCTCGGGGTTGTCTCTGAAGTAAAAGTATGCTTTTGCCCTTCTGCAAGGTTAGTACAAAGAAAGTGAAATTTTGAGTGTCTACAAATGCCCCTCTTTGTCATGTTTATGCAATGTAATGGAATGAACACGACAAAGATTACTAGACACGAAGAATGCATGACAAGGTATATCTGATGATGCAATATCATGTATAACAGATGTAATAGTATATGAGATTTAAAAAAGGTTACTCTCCTCTGCTGGGGAAGTTAAAGATTACGTTGTCGGGATTAATTCGACTTACGCTGGATTGTAGTCAACAAAATGCATCATCGGGGTCATATTGATGCCTTCACTGGGTTGTAACCAATGGATTATTTTATCGGGGCTGAGCCGACCTGCGTTGAGTTGTAGTCAACGAATTACACCATCGAGGTTTTGTCGACCTACGTTGGGTTGTTGCCAACGGATTACATCATCGGGGATTTGCCGACCTGCGTTAGGTTGTTGCCAATGGGTTATATCATCGGGGACTTGTCGACCTACATTGAGTTGTTGCCAACGGATTACATCATCGGTGATTTACCGACCTGTGTTGAGTTGTTGCCAACGGATTACACCATCGGGGTTTTACGGACCTGCGTTGTGTTGTTGCCAATGGATTACATCATCGGGGGTCGAGCTGATGCCTTCATTGGTTCGTTGTCGGTGGATTCCATCATCGGGGGTCGAGACGACGCCTTCACTGGTTCGTTGACAGTGGATTCCATCACCAGGGTCGAGCCGACGCCTTCATTGGTTCGTTGCCGATGGACTCTGAGATGTAGTATTGATATTGACTGATTTTCTGGTCTTCCGACGTTCAACATCGGGATTTCTGACCTTTACCAAATTTTTGCTGTTTCGGAGGGATTTTTAGGGTTTTTGGGTTTTAAAATTGTCTTAAAAAGGCATCATTTTAAATAATGTGACCATTCTAAACCTAAAATAACACGTTTCGGACATTATTTTATCAATCGAGAAGATATGGGACCCACATGTGGTAGCTGCAGCCATACATGCAGCTGGAGCGTGTATGGTTGAGACTGCCCGTGATCAGGCTTATACCCTCGGGAGGCCTCATTTTCACCCATTTGAGTTGAGTTTCTTCATTTTCTCTCTGAAAAAACCGAGCACTTCTTCAGATCTACTCAATTCTGGCTTGATTTGGAGCGATCCGTCACCGTATATCTCTTTTACGTACTACGGGTAACGTATAGACTCCGCTCTTTCATGTTTTCATTGGAAAAAACCCGTATGTCTTTCCTTAAATGTATTATGTCTAACATGTATGCATAGATAGCTTTATGAACATGTTTATAATGCAATGCATGCTTACATATCATCTTATGGACCGTATGGATGCGATATATTATCATTTATCAGTTAATCTAGACATGCAGTGTATCCATGTATTAGAATAACAGTTTAAATTGCTATTTTTTTGCTTGTCTGGGATGGTATACCCTAATAAGTTGATTTAATGCATGCTTCGGACAAGTGGATAGTCCGTTTTATTAGGGAGACTTTGGCAAAAAAAATTCTTGAGTCAAAGGTCAGGGTCCTAGATATATGTATAGATATGATAGGATACGATTAAAATGATGTACACATATAATGGCACATGTAGGACATGCATGATGTGATGATCTAAATTATATTTCATGGATTTAATTTTAGTTTGAAAAGGACAGGAATATACCTGACTTAGCTTTGATTCTTACGAACTCATTATTTAGATATGGATTCTGTGGGACCCAGTCGTTCTTCATCCCAGGGATTTCAGCTGGAGTTCGCCGACGGAGGGCTCCTTCTGACGTTTCTATTCCCCGGATTAGCAGACGGGTACAACGATTGATGGAGCCAGCTCAGGGGCCTGGCTGCGAGGACCATCCTCACGTGGGCTAGGAGGATATCCCTAAGCCTGAGGTTCCGCCTCAGCCCACCGCTACGCCTAGATTTCTTCCCGACAATGAGGTAGCTGTCCCTGATTTGCTGGGTACGGATCTTGTAACGATTGAGATTTTATATATTTAATTTTAATATTTATTGAGTGAATAAATATTTTATGTGATTTATTTATTGAATTAAATAAATGAATTATATGATTGTGTGGATTGATTTAATTAAGAATAATATTTAATTAAATTGATATGGTGTAGCATAATTCTAATTTAGTTGAGAATAATTCAAGTAGATTTAATGTTATGTGCTAAGTGTTAATAATAATTTGTTACATGAATTATGTTTACTAAAGGAATTATAATTGTGTAACAATTTGGTATTATGTGTTTTTATTAATTAATGAATATTAGTTTTTAGTTAACTGAATTAGAATGTTGTAATTTAATTAAACAAGTGTAGTATTTAATCTATGGATTAAAGATTTATTAAAAGAATGGAAAAGGATTTTTTTAATGTGATTTTACCCAAACATGGCCTTATTTACAATTAATCTGTTTTTAAATATAATGTTGTTTTGGCCAAACAAGCCTTAGGGCTTTTTAATTTTAAAACTTAAAACTTATGTGATTAATTATATTTATGATAATTATTATAGAGTAATTATATTGTATAAGTTATATATCATATGTATATACAATATACGTTAAGTTAAAAAAGTTAGTACGTTAGTTTTTACAAACAAAGAAAGAAAACAAGAGAAGGGTTAGAGAGAATTATTAGAGAAGAAGAAGAGGAAGAAGAAGAAGAAGGGAAACCTTGAGAAAGCAAGAGAAGAACATCATCATCTCCATCTCTTCTCTTAATTCAAACTAGAAAAGGTATAAACTTAGAACTTTATAAGTTGTAATCATGTTCTTCTATGTTTTCATGGTTTTAGAATTTTCTGTAAAAAAATCTTTGTGTGAAAGTTTTGTTTTTGATATATGTTTTGGATGTGTACATATATATATATATACACACACATATATATATATATATATATATATGTTTACATATAATTTTTATAATTGTTTAAGTGTTTTAATTCACAAAGATATGATGAACATGGAGATATCACGTTCATAGTGGTTTATTATGAAGTTATTTTGAAAATAGTTCTTAAATAATCAAAGAAATTGATGAAAGCATGAATTTATATGTAATATGTGATATAGCATGATATGATATGAGTTATATAGTTGTTTCAACAATTCAATCCATGAAATTTTGATAAACAAGAGGAATTGTGTTCATAATAATTTTCTGTGAATTAATTTATGAAAAATGGCTTTTGAAACTACCAAATTGATGTTTGATTATGAGTTATTATTGAAATTGATCATGTATTATGTTAGTATGTTAAGAATAGATGTTATTACAATTGGAATTACTTGAATTGATTGAAAAACGAATTCGTAGTAGCAAAATTTGTCAAGAACGCTTAATATTATAGTTTTCTTCGAAAATCATGAAATCTTAGTTTTGATTATGTGATGTATGGATTTTATATGTTATGATCATGTTAAAGAGTTTAAAATATTATTTTTATCAAGTTTCATGTGTATCATATTGAGAAAAATCGAATTCGGTGTGAAGAAATAAAACAAATTAGATTATTTCTCTTCCAGTTCGCGAACCAACCCCTTCACCAGAGAGAGGACCCACCCCAGCGGGGCTTTTATGCCTTGGGGACCAGCCCCAACGGGGGTTCCTGCTGTCCAGGAAATTTGGTTTTTGATTTTTGAGTTTTCATGCCCCGTTTATTTAGTTAACTTATTTCTATGACTTGAGAAGTGTAATAGGTAATAAGATAACATATTTTTGATGTGTTTAAGATAGATTGAAGTGTTATGTAAATTTGTTACATGTGTTTGAGTGTGTTATTTTCCTAAGACACACAACACGATTCATTGCGTTATAAGCTTATGAATGTATGTCGTGAATGTAGACTCACATATTTGACTAGTTAGCTACCTATATTGTAAACAACGTTGTGAGTTGGACTTGAGTATGAAGTTCGACGGTTTAAACATTGTAGTTGGATACTAATAGATGTTTTGAACGTAATGCAATGTGTAGGGTAATTGTGAAAGTGGTTATAGTTATTAATGTGTAGCTTGCGCTTGAGGCAAGTTTCCTATCTCTAAACTTATTATTGGGCAAGTTTTCTTATTCTTATTCTCTTACGTTAAGCTAGTTTCCATTTTGAAACTTGCTATTTACTTTGTACAAGCCTTGTTGTATTCTAATATTCCTAATACACAAATATTGAAGCATTATTGAGGTATTGTGATCTTGACTTAGTTATTCAAGAAAGATCTACTTATTCTTTCAATTGCTTTAAATTATTTCTAAAGCATGCCTATTTACTATGAAGTTTATTGTTATATCTTACAATTGGTTCATGATTCTTATATTATCGAACTATTAAAGTACTATAAGTTGATTTAACTACTCCTAGTTGATGATAGTTGAAACTCTAAAGTTCCTTTATCTATCCAAACCAAACTTTCTTTGGTGCGGACTTGTATTCAAATACTAAGAATGAACAACCCTAATTACTAAGGGACATTTATACGAAAGCGTTAAGATGGTTGTACACAATTCATAGTACAAAGGGTTGATCCCCTTGCGTACGAGTTAAAGGTCCATAGTCTTATTGACTGTTAAAGGTTTAAATAGAAATATTTATAACCTAGGACATAGTTCAAGGTCTTATGACCCTCAGATGATTCTATATTCGAATTTTACGTATTGATGAAAGAATTATAATTCAATTGTTTATTTTGATGAAAGTAAAGTTATTCAAACTCTTTTGAAACTATTCAATTATGTCAAATCACTGTTGTATTTCAAGTGAGCTTTTGTTTGCTCACTCTTGCATGTTTTACCACCACTTGTAGTTGAGACCAAGAATGTTGACATACCGTCAACAAGTAAAGGAAAAGGAAATATGAACGAGTGAAGGCTTGTGTTACAAGTTACTTTTGTAATAAGACTTAGTTGATTATGTTTTATTTTTCGTATTTACTTTGTTTGATGTTAAGGTTTAGTTAACCCTGGGATTTTATTGGACAAATTGTAATCCTTTATCAAGGAAGATTTTATTTAAGTTTTATGAAGGTTGTAGTTTACTTTGCAATTCTTTATTATTAGGTAGATGTATGTTTTAATTAGATAGTGAACATCAAATCATGCGAAAACGAAGTACCCGAATTTGGGGGTGTCACAGGTTGGTATCAAAGCTATAGGTTACGAACCTTAGGTGGGGGGAAAAATCTTAGGTAGTAGCCTTATAGGAAGATCGAAAAGATAGTGGTGATAGGTAAAGATAATAAACTACCTTATGTGCTATGTATTTACGTTTAGGTATTCGAAGAGTGACGACTCGATATCACGTAATAATAAACTTTAAAATTCTTTTGTGAGGATGACGAACATTGGAGAATCCAGTCAGGATAGAAAGGATATAACTCAGGTGCCTAGAGAGGAAGAGCCCCGAGACATCCATGTTGTCTGAGAGCAGCTGGTTAGGAGAGAGCCATCTCCAGTGATCACCGTAGCTGGTCGGGAGCGTGAGCTGACACCTATTCCAGAGGAAGAGGACGAGGATAAGTCTGAAGAGGAGGAAGAGGATCCCGAAGAGGAATTTCCACCTCACTCTGTTAGTGCTGAGATGTACGAGGAAGTCTACGACAGTAACGTGGAGCTTCATGGTCTAGTCGAATAGCTCGAGGAAACTATCCAGCAACGGGACGAGACTATCGAGGATATGGCTAGTGATCTAGGAGAAGCACAGTGGAACTTAATACACGTGGAGAATGATAGAGATGAGGCTCGAGCCGAGATAGCGAAGCTAAAGCAAGACATCCAGAAGGAGTAGACCAAACATGCCAGAGCTGAGGAGATAAGCTTGAGGGCTATTCAACGAGCCGAGTGAGCTGAAGATGAGGCTGAAACTAAGAGAGCCAAGCTATGGGAAACAGAATACGCTTTCTATACGGCCATAGATAGGGCCCATGACTGTATCTTCTATTACCCAGCTCAGTTCCAAGGTTTACCGTGGTATGTGGTGGACCAAAGGACAGCATTTCGGGTGATGGAGGAAGAATGAAGAGAGGCTATGCGACGTCTTAATATGCCTAGACATTAGAGCTTTTAAATTATATGTTTCTTTTTGTAATAAATAAATGTAAATCCCATAGTTTGAGATAATAATGGGATAAAGTGATGATGTAGTCCTGTAACTTGTTACAGTTCAGGAAAATAATGTAAATAGCAGAAATGCTATCTATCCTATGTTTTTTAAACTACGAGTAATGAATAAAAGAAGTTTATTGATGTGCATATATGAACTGAGTTATTTAATTGTTTAAGTTGAACTCAAATACTTAGGAATTGAATAAAGGAGCTAATAATAATATTTTCTTAACAGAAAATGCCTCCTAGAAGAAGACCTACACGTCAAAATCTCGAGGGTTCGAAGAATAACAACAACAATAACGATGGAACAAACCCTAACTCAGTTCAGCAGTTAGTGAACTTGCTGACAGGAGCGATGACGAATCAGCAGCAAGTGTAGGCCACGACGTTCAAAGAGTTTAAGGCAGTAGGACTGCCTGAATTCAAGGGATCGACGAACCCTATCGATGCTCAGACATGGATGATGGAAATGGAGAAGGTCTTTGACGTGGCCAGAGTATGTGAAGATCAGAAGACAGCATTCGCAACTTTCATGTTGAAGTCAGATGCTAGCTTCTGGTGGCAGGCTAAGAAGACTAGAGAGGGTGAAGGAGTCATAACGTCGGAACATTTCAAGGAAATGTTCTACAAAATGTACTTTCCAGTGAGTTTGCAGGACCAGATGGAGATCCAATTCCTAGAGCTTAAGCAGGGACGGATGACAGTGTCGAAATACGCCGCAAAGTTCAACGAGTTGGCCAGGTTCGCTACATACCAAGTCAGCACGGACGCTAGGAAGGCGAGGAGGTTTGAGCGGGGACTGAAACCCTGGCTCTATAGCAAGGTCTCTATGTTCTAGCTGAACACATTTGCAGCTGTGCTGGAAAAGGCCATACTTGCTGAGGGAGGAAGCGACACGGTAACTAAATTCAACCAAGATAAGAAGAAGAAGAATGAGGTAGAAACCAAGGCTGGAGGTAGCAGTGCTATTAACTAGAAGAGAAAATGGAACAAAAACACTTCCAGCAGAAGAGGAAGTTCGAAGCATGTGCTACATGCGGTAAGAATCACACTAGAGTGTGCATGAAGGAGAAACGGGTGTGTTTCAACTGTGGTCAGGAAGGCCACATTGCGCCTAATTGCCCAAACCCGAAGAAGGGAGCTTGCTACACATGTGGATCCAAGGATCACATGGCTCGCAGTTGCCCGAAGAAGCCAGCGGCAGGGTCAACAGGGAATGGAGGAAATGGCAGCGGCAAGCACTCTGACTTTTGTCGGACCGTCGCCACTGCAAGCCGTTCAACCCACTGCCCGTACATTCAATATGACGGTGCAAGATACGGTACAATCAAAAGATGTGGTGGAAGGTATTATTCCGATCAATAGTATAAATGCATATGTATTATTTGATTCGGGTGCTACTTGTTCATTCATATCTGATGATTTTGCTAAAACCATAGACTTATCTATAGAGGAGTTAGCTTACCCCTTGAACATAGAAATTGCGAATAGGGAGGTTATTCCTGTTAGATTCGTTTATAAGAACTGTAGATTGGACATTAAGGGTTATGAGTTGAGAGTAGATTTAATTCCGATAAAACTTAGGGAATTCGATGTCATACTGGGTATGGACTGGTTGTTCAACCATGGGGCGGTAATCGACTGTCAGAAGAAGTCGGTAAACCTTACGACTTCGTCGAAAGTAGTGTTCTTTGGTAGTAAATCACCTAGACAAACAAGTTGTCTAACGGTGATGCAAGCCAAGAAACTTATGACGCAAGGCTAGGTAGGATATCTAGCTTACATAGTAGATACACGTAAGGAGAGCCCGAAGGTGGAAGAGATATCGGTGGTTAAGGAGTTTATGGACGTTTTTTTGAGCGAATTGCCAGGACTTCCGCCAGATAGGGAGATAGAGTTCGTGATCGACTTAGCGTCAGGAACTGCTCTAATTTCGAAGGCTTCGTACCGAATAGCTCCAGTTAAAATGAAGGAACTGATGGTTCAATTACAAGAATTGCTAGACAAGAAGTATATTTAACCGAGCATTTTGCCGTGGGGAGCGCCAGTGTTATTCGTGAAGAAGAAGGATGGAACAATGCGCCTTTGCATTGATTATAGGGAGTTGAACAAAGTTACGATCAAGAATAGGTATCCCTTACCTAGGATCGATGACTTGTTTGATCAACTAAAGGGTGTTAAATACTTCTCAAAAATTGATTTGAGAAGCGAGTATCATCAATTGAAGGTTCGAAAGGAAGATATACCGAAAACAACTTTTAGGACTCGGTATGGTCATTACGAGTTCTTGGTGATGTCATTTGGGTTAACGAATTCCCCAGCTGCATTTATGGACCTAATGAATAGGGTGTTTAAGCCATTCCTGGATAAGTTTATAGTGGTGTTCGTAGATGATATCCTGGTTTATTCTAAGACCGAGGAGGAACAGGCTGAACACTTAAGGCTAACCTTAGAATTGCTGAGACGAGAGAAGCTTTATGCGAAATTCTCGAAGTGCTAATTTTGGTTGGAACGTGTACAATTTCTTGGTCATGTGATCGACAAGGATGGTATTTCGGTAGATCCGTCGAAGGTTGAAGCGATAATGAATTGGGATCAGCCAAAAACGCTGTCTGAATTGAGGAGTTTCTTGGGATTGGCAGGTTATTATCGGAGATTTATCCAAGATTTTTCCAAGAACGCAACTTCGTTGACAAATTTGACTCGTAAAATAGTTAAGTTTGTTTGGACGGAAAAGTGTGAGGAAAGTTTCCACGAATTGAAGAAGAGGTTGAGTACTGCGCCTGTATTGTCTTTGTCGGATAATACGGGGAATTTTGTGGTATATAGTGATGCCTCACATAAGGGTTTAGGCTGTGTGTTAATGCAGAGCGACAAGGTCATTGCCTATGCGTCACGTCAGCTAAAGGATTATGAGAAGGGGTATCCGACCCATGACCTAGAATTGGCGGCAGTAGTGTTTACTCTAAAGATTTGGAGACACTACTTATACGGAGAGAAATGTGAAATATACACAGATCACAAGAGTCTGAAGTATATCTTTACTCAGAAGAATTTGAACATGTGCCAAAGAAGATGGTTAAAATTTATCAAAGACTACGACTGCGAAATACTTTACCATCCAGGTAAAGCTAATGTTGTCGTCGACGCTTTGAGTAGAAAAGGTCGGGAGAAGCTGAATATGTTAACTGATCAGGATCAGTTGATAGAAAAGATGGCTAGATTAGAGCTGGAAGTAAGGTTTTCTAAGGAATCGAATGAGAAGTTATTTCAAGAGTGTTTGGGAACGCAATTGCGAATGAGTACAGCATACCATCCTCAGAACGATGGTCAGAGCGAGAGACCAATTCAGACGCTTGAGGATATGCTGAGAGCTTACATGATGGATTTCAAGGGAAGCTGGGATGATCATCTACCATTGGTGGAGTTCACCTACAACAATAGTTACCACGCGAGTATCGGCATGCCGCCTTACGAAGCGTTATACGACAGGAAATGCAGAACTCCTTTGTGCTGGGATGAAGTCGGTGAGCGACAGCTATTGGGAATGAATTGGTACAATAAATTGCTAAACTTGTGAAGCAGATCAGAACAAGATTGGTTGCTGCTCAAGATAGACAAAAGAAATATGCCGATCAACATCGACAGAACCGAGAATTCTTACCAGGGAGCTTCGTTTTCCTGAAGGTATCTCTCTGGAAGGGAAAGATTAGATTTGGCAAGAAAGAAAAGCTGAGTCCCCGATTTATTAGACCTTTTGAGGTACTATGAAAGGTGGGCGAAGTAGCTTACGAGGTGGCATTACCTCCAGAGCTTGAGAATATACATAACGTCTTTCACATTTTTGTGTTACGACCTTACAAACACGACTATAAACATGTAATAGAATACGAGCCTTTACAATGTGATAAAGACTTAACTTATGAAGAGGTTCCTGTTCAAATAATTGATAGCAAGGAACAAGTACTTAGAAATAAAGTGATACCTTCTGTTAAGGTAATCTGGAGGAACCATAGTGCTGAAGAAGTCACGTGGGAACTTGAAGATGTTCTGATGAAGTCTTATCCGCAACTATTTGTTTAATTTTTTGTGTGACCCCTTATGTATCGATTCTGGGGACAGAATCCTTTTAAGCGGGGAAGAATGTAACAGATGGAATTTTTTTTATAAGATTTTTTTTTATATTGTGATTCTGGGGACAGAATCCTTTTAAGGAGGGAAGATTGTAACGATTGAGATTTTATATATTTAATTTTAATATTTAGTGAGTGAATAAATATTTTATGTGATTTATTTATTAAATTAAATAAATGAATTATGTGATTGTGTGGATTGATTTAATTAAGAGTAATATTTAATTAAATTGATATGTTGTAGCATAATTCTAATTTAGTTAAGAATAATTCAACTAGATTTAGTGTTATGTGCTAAGTGTTAATAATAATTTTTTACATGAATTATGTTTAATAAAGGAATTATAATTGTGTAACAATTTGGTATTATGTGTTTTTATTAATTAATGAATGTTAGTTTTTATTTAATTGAATTAGAATGTTGTAATTTAATTAAACAAGTGTAGTATTTAATCTATGGATTAAAGATTTATTAAAAAAATGAAAAAGGATTTTTTTTAATTGATTTTACCCAAACATGGCCTTATTTACTATTAATCTGTTTTTAAATATAATGTTGTTTTGGCCAAACAAGCCTTAGGGCTTTTCAAATTCAAAACTTGCAACTTATGTGATTAATTGTATTTATGATAATTATTATAGAGTAATTATATTGTATAAGTTATATATCATATGTATATACAATATACGTTAAGTTAAAAGAGTTAGTACGTTAGTTTTTACAAACAAAGAAAGAAAACAAGAGAAGGGTTAGAGAGAATTATTAGAGAAGAAGAAAAGGAAGAAGAAGAAGAAGGGAAACCTTGAGAAAACAAGAGAAGAACATCATCATCTCCATCTCTTCTCTTAATTCAAACTAGAAAAGGTATAAACTTAGAACTTTATAAGTTGTAATCATGTTCTTTTATGTTTTCATGGTTTTAGAATTTTCTGTAAAAAAATCTTTGTGTGAAAGTTTTGTTTTTGATATATGTATGGGATGTGTACATATATTATATATATATATATATATATATATATATATATATATGTTTACATATGATTTTTATAATTGTTTAAGTATTTTAACTCACAAAGATATGATGAATATGGAGAAATCATGTTCATATTGATTTATTATGAAGTTATTTTGAAAATAGTTCTTAAATTACCAAAGAATTTGATGAAAGCATGAAGTTATGTGTAATATGTGATATAGCATGATATGATATGAGTTATATAGTTGTTTCAACAATTCAATCCATGAAATTTTGATTAACAATAGGAATTGTGTTCATAATGATTTTCTGTGAATTAATTTCTAAAAAATGGCTTTTGAAACTACCAAATTGATGTTTGATTATGAGTTATTGTTGAAATTGATCATATATTATGTTAGTATGTTAAGAATAGAAGTTATTACAATTGGAATTACTTGAATTGATTGAAAAACTAATTCGTAGTAGCAAAATTTGTCAAGAATGCTTAATATTATAGTTTTCTTCGAAAATCATGAAATCTTGGTTTTGATTATGTGTTGTATGGATTTTATATGTTCTGATCATGTTAAAGAGTTTAAAATATTGTTTTTATCAAGTTTCATATTTATCATGTTGAGAAAAATCGAATTCGGTGTGAAGAAATAAGCCAAATTGGCTTATTTCTCATCCAGTTCGCGAACCAGCCCCTTCACCAGAGGGAGGACCCATCCCAGCGAGGCTTTTATGCCTTGGGGACCCGCCCCAGCGGGGGTTCCTGCTGTCCAGGAAATTTGGTTTTTGATTTTTGAGTTTTCATGCCCCGTTTATTTAGTTAACTTATTTCTATGACTTGAGAAGTGTAATAGGTAATAAGATAACATGTTTTTAATGTGTTTAAGATAGATTGAAGTGTTATGTAAATGTGTTACATGTGTTTGAGTGTGTTATTTTCCTAAGCCACATAACACTATTCATTGCGTTATAAGCTTATGAATGTATGTCGTGAATGTAGACTCACGTATTTGACTAGTTACCAACCTATATTGTAAACAACGTCGTGAGTTGGACTTGAGTATGAAGTTCGACGGTTTAAACGTTGTAGTTGGATACTAATAGATGTTTTGAATGTAATGCAATGTGTAGGGTAATTGTGGAAGTGGTTATAGTTATTTAAGTTTAGCTTGCACTTGAGGCAAGTTTCCTATCTCTAAACTTATTATTGTGCAAGTTTTCTTATTCTTATTCTCTTACGTTAAGCTAGTTTCCATTTTGGAACTTGCTATTTACTTTGTACAAGCCTTGTTGTATTCTAATATTCCTAATACACAAATATTGAAGCATTATTAAGGTATTATGATCTTGACTTAGTTGTTCAAGCAAGATCTACTTATTCTTTCAATTACTTTAAATTATTTCTAAAGCATGCCTATTTACTATGAAGTTTATTGTCATATCTTACAATTGGTTCATGATTCTTATATTATCGAACTATTAAAGTACTATAAGTCGATTCAACTACTCCTAGTTGATGATAGTTGAAACTCTAAAGTTCCCTTATCTATCTAAACCAAACTTTCTTTGGTTCGGACTTGTATTCAAATACTGAGAATGAACAACCCTAATTACTAGGGGACATTTATGCGAAAGCGTTAAGATGGTTGTGCACAATTCATGGTACAAAGGGTTGATCCCCCTGCGTACGAGTTAAAGGTCCATAGTCTTATTGACTGTTAAAGGTTTAAATAGAAATATTTATAACCTAGGATATAGTTCAAGGTCTTATGACCGTCAGATGATTCTATATTCGAATTTTACGTATTGATGAAAGAATTATAATTCAATTCTTTATTTTAATGAAAGTAAAGTTATTCAAACTCTTTTGAAACTATTCAATTATATCAAATCACCGTTGTATTTCAAGTGAGCTTTTGTTTGCTCACTCTTGCATGTTTTGCCACCACTTGCAGTTGAGACCAAGAATGTTGATATACCGTCAACAAGTAAAGGAAAAGGAAAGATGAACAAGTGAAGGCTTGTGTTACAAGTTACTTTTGTAATAAGACTTAGTTGATTATGTTTTATTTTTCGCATTTACTTTGTTTGATGTTAAGGTTTAGTTAACTCTGGGATTTTATTAGACAAATTGTAATCCTCTATCAAGTAAGATTTTATTTAAGTTTTATGAAGGTTGTAGTTTACTTTGAAATTCTTTATTATTGGGTAGATGTATGTTTTAATTAGATAGTGAACACCAAATCATGTGGAAACGAAGTACCCAGATTTGGGGGTGTCACAGATCTGACCCACCATCCCTCTATTCACTTGCAGGCGAATGAGGTACGTGATTAATTTATCTTCATTTCTCCTTTCTGTCATCGACGTGCTTTCTTAACCTTAAGGTTGTGCAGGTTCCGGAGTTTACCCAGCCTAAGGGTAATTGGTTCAGCATATACTCTCTGTTTCATTCGCTACATCCAGAATATCGGGCGGGAGTGGATTCTTAGGGATTTGAGGCTTTCTTCACCATTGCTCCCCGTCGCTGCCCTTGGAGCTATTTGTGAGCTTTGTCTGAGCGATGGTTTCATCAGAGTCAGTCTCTCCATCTGCTGGACTGTGAGGATGTGATGACTCCGATGGATTGGAGGTACATCATAGGCTTAGAATTTACTAGAGACAGAGTGCCTTTGGAGACGGGCATCACTCCGACCACAATTCGTACCCTTTTAAGGTTTTCTTCTCAGGAGCGGGCCTTTAAGGCTCGCAGTATGCGGTCGGGGAGCCTGAGCATCGATGCTGCTCGAGGCACTCTGCAGCAGTCGTTGCCTTCCAATTTTGGGGAGAGGGATCGCATCTTGCGGCGTCTATTCCTGACCATCATGAGGGGTTGTTTCATTGCAAACAACTCCTTTACCATTCCCTTCAGCTTGGTAGGGGCAGTTCAAAATGTAGGCCGCATTGGGGACTACGATTGGGGACCTTTTACATTCACTATCTTCCTGCACGGGATGCGATTGCAATCCGAGGGAGTTATCGACGCCTGGGTCAGATTCTACCTATTTCTTCTGATAAGTCCTTTTGATCGAATTTCATTTGTTTAACTTTTGATTGGTTTATAGTTTCCCATGACTAATGTAGGGTTCTTTTGAATTGACAATTCTGGGCTTATGAGAGGCTTCCCTGTCTTTGCCCCATCTCTGTTTTAGGCTTGGTCACTTATCCACGGGGATGTAGATGGCCTCAGTCTACTTTGTCGGAGGTCCCGGTCACGGAGGGCTTTACCCATGCCCATCTTCAGTTAGAGACATTGATGGCTGAGTACATAGTGTGGGTTCTATATTTTGGAGAGCACTTATCCGAGGGATTTGAGGATGGTTTATCGACAGGGCCAGAGTTTTATCTATCTACTCATCGGATTCCATTCCTTTTTGATAGAGGCTGCGAGCTCTACCTCGGGGAGCGTGCTTTTTGATGTATTACCGGGGAGATTCGCCTTCCTTTCCTTCCTCCAGCTCAGCGCTTCTGGCCTTTATCTTTGCCAGCTGCATCGATTCCCACTGAGGGGTATGACGGTTTTCATTTGTCCGACGGTCCGATCATTTCTGAGGACTTTACCACTTGGTGGGGCCCATGCACGATAGGAGCTCAGACCCGGGCTACCCAGTTCTTGGGAGATATGGTTCCAGGGTCACTTATGATGAAGGACTGGATATCATATTTTCAGGAGCCCTCCCATCAGACTTAGATAGCTGATTTAAGATTTCCGTTGGAGTAGATGTTGATGTACTGTCGTCATCTGGGCGGAGACCCCTCCTTAGCTGGACCGTCAGGCGGTTGTGGCTCTCATGGTACTGGACCTTCAAGTACCGGTGGCTCTCAGGATAAAGGTGATCCATTTACTTCTTACCCGGATATGCAGGAGACCCCTTATCGCCCGGATCAGCAGGATGTGCCCACCCCAGGTGGCTTGCCTCAGGTTGATCAGTTTGATGATACCATCACCTTCCGGGATAACTTTGATATTGTGATGATTCCATAGGTCCTCTGTTAGTCATTGGATGTTTGTGCCCCAGTATCATGTACTTTTATTTTTTTAGTTTTCACATGTATTATATGTATGACAGTGATGTATATAAAACTAATGTAATTGACAGATATCTATGTATGATGTTTTATATTTATTCATCGCACATGCTATTTTATCACTTGTTATGATGCATGCTTCATATATATTTAAATGGTTGGATGGAGATTGACCCCTGTATGGTCTTCTTGACACAGTTTTTACAAATGGCGTCCTCTGCTGTGGTGCATTTGGATCACCTTCCACCTAGCCATATAGCTACAAAATTGAGGGGTTTTGGTATGACCAGTTACTATATGTTGACTATATCGCCGTCAGTCGCATGCTAGGCCATTCCTGTCTCTGTTATCTTTTCAGGTTCTTGAGGGGTTTATTGGCGGGATATTTAGGTATTGGATACCTGAGCGCCACATTTTTTGATTTGGCTCGGATTAGTTGACTCTTACTCTGGAGGAGTATGGTGGCATTTCTGGATTGTCGATGGAGGGGCCATGTGCTCGGATGGCATTAGGCCATATGCGCCTCCAGTTCATGACGATGACTGAACTGAGGAAAGCAGTTGTACTGGCCAAAGTGGGTGCTAGCCACATCATTTCCATGGACTTCATGATAGGTCACTTTGGATCTACACACAGCTTTGACGTCTATCATGGAGACTTTGCCATTTCAGAGGAGAGATGGCATACTGCTTGAGTGGACGCCCTAGTCATATACCTTGTAGCATATCTATATATGCCATTCTATGCTGACCATCTAGACGTGGCGATCTCGATGGCTGTCATAGCTCTCAGAGATGACTTCACCATACACTACAACAAAAAGAGTTAATTATGACGGAATTTTCCGTCGACCTTAATCTTATTTTGTCGAAGTTAGGGTTATTCTCGACGGAACATTCCATCGACCATCCCGTTGTCAGTAAACTCCTCGGCATTAAGTTCGTCGAGAAGTCAGTCGGAGTTCATTAATTACGACGGCCTATGTACAACGGAATTTTCTGTCAAGATTAAGCTAAGGCCGACGGAATTTTCTTAATATCGAGGGAAGCATGCATCAAAATTAACTTTCTGATTAATTCTGAATTTAATGCAAAAATAATTAACTTTGATGGAATATTACCTAAGTTCGACGCACTAGCCCGTCAAAAATAAGTTTTTAAATAAACTGAATTTAATATATATTTATTAACTTCGACGGAAATTCCCTCGGTTTTAGCCTATTCCGTCGAGATTAGCATTATTTTTTTGTGGTTTTTTTTATAGTTTTGCTATCCAGGGTTTTCAACCCCAATACTGTACCTGTAACCTGTTCCATCTCAGTCATACAAACAATAATATATTCCCAATTGCAAATTATGATCAAAACCTTTTATATCCAATCACTACGCTAATACCAACAACCCACGCTACAACGTTAATCCATAACGATTACAAATACACGCTATAACGTTCCAAAACGTTTATTAGTCCCATAACAATTACAAATATATACGCTAATGTTAAGCCATCATAACAAGTATAAATATCAACTAACTCATAAAGAATGATAGCAAATAATGCGATACGCTAACGACAAACTAATAACAAACCTATTTGATTTACAAAACTCGTACAAAGTAAACTAAATTTTAAACAAAATGTACAAATTTTCTACAATATAATGAATACAATATATACAAATGAGCTAGCACATAAAACTAGCTAGGAGGAAGAGGATCATCAGAAGAGGGTGGGCGACGCTGATGCTCATCGCCATCGCCACCGCCACCGCCACCCTGCAGATAAGATTAAAGATATAAGTCATTAGTCTATAGAATATGTGAGAATGAAAAGACTGCTAAATGAAAACAAAATAACATGCAGAATACCTGACGACTCTCGGACTGCTCACCAAAAGCCTCCACTAGTAGAGTAACCACCATCCGGAGCACCTCACCACTTAACGCGGTGAACTGCTCGGGCGGTAATCCAGTGCTCTCTATGGTGGCCCCTACTGCAATATCCTGAGCCAGCTGGTGAAGGCGCATATGGGTAGGTAAGTGCTGACGTCGAAAAGCCGGATCCGTCCGAAACCTCTCCGATACCGCCGCTAAAACCCTCTGGAAGAGCGCATCATCTAAGCCAGCGCCCGAATCAGATGATCCAACGTGTGCTCTCGGGCAATGGCGCTGGCTAGAGCCTGCGATAATAAACGAATTTGTTACGAAGTATATATAAAATTTTATATATATTTTAAAACTTAAGATATATTATATATTACCTCTAGGTAGGGTATACACGGGTATCCTCGGCAGGCCAAACACGCGATACCTGTCGGTAATCGAAGTAGGGGAATCCTGAGACGCAACCCATAGTCTCAGCTCCTCGTCCCGAGATAACTCAATCTCAGGCAGAGGAGTGGTGGAATCTAACGACTCAGGATCCCCTCTAGCAACCCGCAACTCAGCTAGACGGGCGTCCCGAATCGACTGAAAATGATCCTGAAATGTTATTTGTATATGCGAGTTAATTATATTATTTGATTAACATTCTAATATTAATAATAACTTCAAATTTAGACTATGTCTTACCCGTATAGCTAAGGCTGCAGGAGACAGTATTTGTATACCAATTCAAAACTAAGTAAATGCTACTTAGTTTATTTTTTTTTAATTTTTTTTAATTTTATAGAAGACTAAGCAAGCACTACTTAGTATTATCTTTTTTTATTAAATTTATTTTATTTTCATTTTATTTTCTTTAGTTATGAAGACTAAGCAAGTACTACTTAGTTTTTTTTTTTTTTTTAATTTTACTTACTTTAGTTGTAAAAGACTAAGCAAGTACTACTTAGTATTTTATTTTATTTTATTTATTTTTATATTATATTATAGTATAGTATATTAAAGTAAATTTATTTAATTCTATTTAATTTAATATATTTCTATTTAATTTAATTTAAATTAATTTAATTTAATTCTATTAAATTTAATTTAATTCTATTTAATTCTATTTAATTTAATTTAATTTAATTTAATTCTATTTTATTTTATTTTAATTTAATTCTATTTTAATTTATTTTATTTATTCTATTTAATTTATTCTATTTAATTTAATTTAATTCTATTTTATTTTATTTCAATATAATATAATTTAATATAATTTTGTTTTATTTAATTTAATTCTATTTAATTTAATATAATTTTATCTTATCTTATTTTATTCTATCCTATTATCATATATTATATTATGTAAAACTAATTAAATGCTAATTAATCAATGTTATTGAAATGGGGCCCACAAATATTCCAATTGAACATTTCTGACAGAAATTCCGTAGAGAATCCCGTCAGAAATAGCAAAAAATAGATACAAATTTCAACAAATAAATACAAATCTAAATCTATACAATGAAATAAGACAATTTCAGCCAACAAAAAATTTGCAGAACATGCCTTGAACCCAATTTCAGTCAGGAAAAAAAATTACAGAACTAAGTTTGAACCCAATTTCAGCCAAAACAATAGAATTATATGAACATATCATATAATTTCAGCCAATTTCCATATAATTTCAGCCAAAACAAAAATTTACAAAACATAATATATATATATATATATATATATATATATATATATATATATATATATATATATATATATGAACAATATGCCAATCAATTTGCAGAATATATGAACATAGCATATATTTTCGAAACATAACAAATACAAATTGGAGATTGCTAAATAAGGGAACAAGCAGATAAGAACCTTAAAGCCTTAATCAGGCTAGCTGATAATGGTAGAGGAGGAAATGATGCCGCCACGAGCTTCGCCGAAAAATCGAGGACAGTGTGCGCTTCGACTGGAAAAACGACAGGGGGAGGGGCCGGGAGGGGGAGCGACGACAGGTGGAGGGGCCGGGAGGGGGAGCAGCGGTAGGTGGAAGGGCCTGGAGTAGCAGTGGGTGGCAGGGGGAGGGGCCGGGATGGGAGAGGGGTGGGGGCTGGGCCGGGAGGGAGGGAGGGGAGGTTGGCCGAAGTGAGAGTGAGAGTGAGAGAGAGACAGAGAGAGAGAGAGTGTGAGAGAGAGTGAAATGAGGCGAGCTGGAGAAGAATTGGTCTGATTTAGGTTTAGTAGTTATTTCTGACAAAAATTTTGTCGGTCTTATAGTCCCTCGACCTTAGGTTATTTTCGACGGACGTTCCCTCGACCTTAGCTTTTATTTCGTCGAAATTGATTTCGCGCGGGCTGGAAACCTGGCGCCAAAGGAGTAACTCTTATTTTTAACGGAAATCCGTCAAAATTACTGTACTTTCGAGGGACTATAAACTCGACGAAATATTTCGTCGAACTTAGATTAAAGTCGAGGGAATGTATTCCGTCGAGGATACGTCCGTCGGAATTAGCCCTTTTTGTTGTAGTGATACTTCCCCTTATCCTGCAGAGACATTGATATCAGCTTCTATCTGCCATACTGTTGGGGATCAGGAGTTCAGAGGTAGCCCCGTGCTCCTATACATCTGGTTTATGACGCACCTCAGACCGATCGGTCGGCTTCGTCGTCACGGATTCTATTTTGGACATGGCTTGTCCCAGGTCTATTTATACCGCCCGACTGCTTGCGTCGATGAGGCGTCCTGGACTTCATTTCTGGGTGTCATAGAGGAGCCCTTTGCGATAGTTATGTATTCTGGTTATTGCTCCTTTGTGAGTTTCACCACCAATGTAGCCGACCTGGATTTCCTTCCGTTGGCTAGTTTGAGGCGTGTGAAGACCTATCATCTTCTGGGGGTGATGGGTCAGTTTGATCAGTACCAAGAGGTCCATGCATTGGAAGGGACTAAGGATTATCGCTTCCCCGTTTGCTCAGTTACCGAGGCTGATCTAGCTCGAGTTTATGGATTTTGGTCTCATCGACAGACCGTGAAGTTCAGAGACTGCCATCCAGGTCGATCTGCAGAGTACTCAGTTTGGATAGAGTCAAATTTGGCACCAGCCGCAGTAGACCAGATTGAGACAGGGTCTTTATCCGGGGATGATGGTGAGTCCACAGACGCTGAGGAGCCCATGGAGGATCCTATATCTCTGACTGAGGATGCTTTATTTATAGAGTTGACAACTTTCCTAGTTAACACTGTCCCTCATTTGGCCTCAGTTTCCATGGAGGCGATGGACAGACAGCTTCACCTGGTGACCTTTGAGAGGGATCAGGCTCGAGCTCTTATGTATACCACCGTAGCTGGTCGGGATGCTGCTATCGCTGAGAGAGACGCATCCCTTGCTTCCAGAGACCAGACCCACTTTGACAGAGATGCGGCCCAGACTTTTTATGATTGACTCATTAGTAATGTACAGGGTGTAGTGCAGAGCCTAGAGGAGGTTTATCGTATGGCATCAGAGATGTTGAGACGGGTTGAGATACTGGAGCACGAGCTCAGAGATGCTCCTCTGACTGTCGAGAACGCTGGATATTTGGCTATGTTGGCTCGTCTTACTACCGATTTATAGCTTTGTTTTATTTCTCTGTATAGACTTTGTTATTATCGCTTGTCATAGGTTAGAATCAACTTTTGTATTCTAAACAGTTGTATATATAAAAAGAAACAAGTTCAGTTCACTTCCCTTGTTTGAGCATGTCTAGCCTTGTACACTGTTACCATTTTCACTTCATAATTTATTATGTCGACATAGCACTAGTCTCGTCATGTGGCATCAGATTCGGCGGTGGTGATGCTGAGATGTCACTAGGTCTTCTTCGCATTAGCCGTCGATTGGGTGGGCTTTATGGATAAGATTTTGATTTCTGTATAGGTTAGGATTTTGAATAAGACGAAAGTGTTTGAATTTTTTTGAAGGTTAGACCGCACCATAAATGGCTACCTACGTACCCCCACACATAGGAGATCAGGTCTTTCGTAGTTCAGGCTCAGATCTGAAAAGTTGAAAAGTGTTTATTTGGGTTTGAGTTTGGTTTGATGGGATTTTGATGTTTTTGGTTTGATTTGATAAGGTTCTGATTTGATTTTTCAGCGGTTAGACCGCACCATAAATGGCTGCCTACGTACTCCCACAGATACGAGATCAGGTCTTTCGTAGTTCAGGCTCAGACCTGAAAACTAGACTTGATATTTTTTCTTCTCTTTTTTTTTTCTTTTTTTTTTTTTTTTTTATTTTTTTTATAAAGACAAAGTATTCCAGCTTGAAAGTGAAAGGGGTCTCAGACATAATACCGTTTCACCAAATCAGAATTGATCAATTACGGGAATTCCTCACCGTCCATCTCTTCCAATTTCAAAGCTCCGCTCGATAGGATTGCTTTGACAATTAAGGGTCCTTCCTAATTTGGGGCAAATTTTCCTTTAGTTGCATCCTGTCCCGGAATGATCTTCTTCAGCACCAAATCATGCTCTTTAAATTCTCGAGGTCGCACCTTCTTGTTATAATATCGTGACATTCGCTGCTGATAGAGTTGACCGTGGAATATAGCAGTAGCTATCCTTTCATCTATCAAGGATAACTGATCGTATCGATCTTGTATCCATTATCTTTCCTCTATCTAGGAGTCTAGCATCAGTCTCAGTGATTCCATCTCCACTTCGACAAGAAGTACAGCCTCCATCCCATATACCAGTGAGTAGGGTATTTCCCCAGTCGAGGTTCGAGTCGACGTTCGGTATGCGAGTAGGGTTAACGACAACAGATCGGGCCATCCACGGTGATTTGCTGACATCTTCATCATTATCTTCTTGATGTTCTTATTAGCCGCTTCCACCACGCTGTTCATTTTCGGACGATAAATAACCTAATTAAGGTGTTTGATATTGAACTTATTGCACAGTTCCCTCATCATCTCGTTATTCAAATTCTTTGCGTTGTCTGATATGATAACCTCAGGTTGTCCATACTGAAAGATGACGCTGTTTCTAATAAAACCAACGATGACCTCCTTGGTGACCTTGGGGAAGGAGGCTGCTTCCACCCACTTGGTAAAGTAGTCGATCATAGTGAAGATGAATCGATGATCGTTACTGGATTTAGGCTCAACTGGTCCTATCACGTCCATTCCGCACATGGAAAAAGGCCATGGTGATATCATGCAATGCAGTTGATTCAGAGGCGCATGAATAATGTTGGCGTGGGTCTGGCATTGATAACAATGCTTGACATGATCGTCGCAATCAGCTTTGATGGATATCCAGTAATGTCCTGTCCTCAGAATTTTCTTGGCAAGTAGAGGTCCTCTCATATGTGCTCCGCATACCCCACCATGTACTTCATTCAGAAGTCACTGGGCTTGATCTCGGTCTAGACATCTCAGAAGGAATACACCGGGGTCTCTCTTATAGAGAGCATCTCCACTTAAGTAAAAATTCATGGCAATTTTCTGTATTCGTTCCTTTGTAGCTTGACTTATTCCTTCTAGGGACGATTAATCTCGCAAATATTCTTTAATGTGGTGGTACCAAGGTGGTCCAGTAGGTGTTATCTCATCTGATATCTCCCCTGCATTGTTTCCATATGATGGTACGCTTTGTACAGTGAAAGTGATGACCGACATTCTCTTTCTTGTTGATAGGTTCACCAATGAAGCTAATGCAGCCAATGCATAGGCAAAATCATTTCGGTTCTGGGGAATATGCATGAAGGTAATGTCTTCAAATTCCCCTGCCAATCTGAGAATATGCTGATGGTAAGGCAATAAATGTAATTCCTTGGTGGTGTATACCCCGGTAGACTGTCTGATGACTAGCTCCGAATCTCCAAACACCGCTAAACGTTTTACTCCCATAGACTGAGCCAGCTTTAACCCCACAATGCATCCTTCATATTCTGCGGTATTGTTGGAGTTGTTGAAATACAACTTGGTTGCCACGAGTTATTGATCTCCCGTAATAGCTACCAGGACTGCCCCGGCTCCTACGCCTTCAGTGTTTGATGAACAGTCAAAAGACATTTTCCAGAATTGACCTTGATCCTCCTTATCGATCAATTGAATAGTCATCCCTTCCTCCTTCGGGAAATACGTTTCCAGAGTATCAAAACCTCCTGCTGGTGCGGCCGACAGGTGATCTGCAATTCCTTTCCCTTTAATGGACTTTTGGGTCACATAGATGATGTCAAACTGTTGAACGATCAACTGCCACTTGGATAAATGGCAATTCAAAATCGTCTTGTTGAATATGTATTTCAAAGGATCCATCCTCCAGATGTGATAAGTGGTATGGCCGTGTAGGTAATGTTGTAACCTCGTGGCTGCCCAAGCTAATGCACAACAGGTTCTTTCTATCAGGTATATTTCTGCTCTCCGCAGCTGAAGCATTTACTGAGATAATAAATCGCCCTTTCTTTCCCCATATCATCCTTTTGCCCCAGTAGGTAACCCATAGCATTGGAGTTGACTGAGATATATATGAACAACAAAATTCCATCCCTTGGGGGTACCAAGATAGGCGCTTCAATCAACCTCTTCTGGATGGTATGGAAAGCTTTTCGCCAATCTTCATTCCATTTTCCCGAAGAGTTTTTCCTTAACAGTTTAAAAATGCGTTCACAGGTCGTTGTCAACTGCGATATGAACCGGCTGATGAAGTTTATTCTTCCTAGGAAACCTCGAATTTCCTTTTCGATCTTTGGCTCAGGCATTTCCGTGATGGCTTTGATCTTGGCAGGATCCAATTCAATGCCCCGGTTGCTCATGAGAAATCCCAGCAATTTATCGGATTTCACACCAAAAGCACATTTCGTTGGGTTTAACTTCAAATTGAATTTGCGGAGCCGTTCAAACAACTTCCAAAGATGGGTGCAATGGTCATCGGCCCTTCTAGACTTCACGATGATATCATCCACATACACTTCGATTTCTTTATGTATCATGTCGTGGAATAAGGTCATCATGGCCCTTTGATAAGTAGCACAAACATTGGTAAGGTCAAAAGCTAGTCTTCGATAACGGAAGGTTCCCCAAGGGGTAATGAAGGTGGTCTTTTCCCTGTCTTCTTCAGCAACCATAATCTGGTGATATCCGGCAAAGCAATCAGCGAAAGAATACATCTCGAACTGTGCAGTATTGTCGATTAATACGTGGATAAACGGCATTGGGAAGTCATCTTTAAGGCTGGCCTTGTTGAGATCTCGATAATCTACACATACTCGCACCTTTCCCCCAGATTTTGGCACTGGGACTACATTGGACAACCATTCAGGGTATGTTAACACCATAATGATTCCTGGTTTAAACTGTTTGATGATTTCTTCTTTGACCTTCAGGCTCCATTCTGGTTTCAACCGTCTTAATTTTTGCTTGACTGGTTTGAACCCTTCTTTAATTTGTAGTGGATGGAAAACTATATCGGTGGACAGACTTATCATGTCTTCATGAGACCAGGAAAAAACATCCTTGAATTGGGTTAAGAGTTGGATTAGTTCTTTTTCTTGGTTAGAGGTAAGGTTGGTTCCGATCTGTATTTCTTTAGGATTGTCAGGGGTTCCGATATTTATGGTGGTGGTTTCATCAAGTTTAGGTTTAGGTTTATCTTCGACCTATGCTTTGATTTCCTCAGGCACCTCATCATCATCCCCTTCCTCTTGCTCGATTCCCATCAAGTCAAAGTCTAATTCTATATCAAAATCGTAATCATTACTCAAATTTGGCAAGTCATGGAGGTGGCTAGAAATACGCAAATTTGGAAACCTAAGACAAAAACTTGATTGCTAAATATATACAAGGGGTTGTCAATTATAAAAAGATTCATCAGTTAATATGACAACAAGCAATAACAAGTTACAGATGAAATAAAACAGACATAAATATAGATAAAGGTAAAGCTCCCTGTCAGCGGTCACTTCCTAGTTTTTACCCTCTTCGAACGATCTAAGGGGTGACCGTCCAATTACTGGTTATGAGATCCTGGGGAGTTGCTGAGATAGACACGCTACTGGAGTTGTCGGCGTCTTCCAGAATGGCCAGAACTGGTTTGGAACTGGTCTCAGGATCCTCGTTCGGGATGCTTATATTTCCCCAGTTAAGGACCGGGAGGATGGGTTGATCACTTGACAGATCTGCCCCGTTGGACTTTTTCAGGTCTTCTTCAGAAAGGCAAAAGCTGTTAATAAATTGTAACTAAATTTCCTCTAGAAACTTCTTATCTTTAGCCCTCCGGGCCGCATCCTTGAGAGGCTTTTCATCCCCAACCTACTGATGTCCGCTCTGATTGACTTTAGGGACCAAAAGATTTGAGATAACGACGGGGATCTTTAACGGCTTCTTAAATTCCGCTTCAATGAAGTTTGGCTTGAGGTGAATCAGACGATTAACTGGCTTGTTCTTGTGAGGATTATGATGTTTGGATCCACCACAATATCATAAACCATCCTTTCCCAACTGCGTGGGTATGTGGATTGGGTTCCTGATTCCTTGGCCATTTCTCCCAAATCCTCGGCCTAGTCGATGTTCTCGGGAAAGCATCTCTTGGCCAACTGCAGTCACCTTTGGAGATATCCAGGCAATTAAGACTGGCGCCCCCATAGAGTTGTATCGTGGATTGCTTATTTCAAAGGCTTGAAATTTAGTGGGCTCAACACCCTTATTCACGCCGATCAGGGGCATATCTCCCAGATCATGAACAAGATAATCAGGTTCACCACTGATAGTGACCAAATTACCGTTGATGATATATTTCAATTGTTGATAAAGAGTTGAAGGAACTGCGCCAGCCATATGGATCCATGGTCGTCCCAATAACAGATTATACCTGGTGGTGATCTTCAGGATTTGGAAAGGTATGTTGAAGGTGAAGGGGCCAATTTCCACTGGAAGTTCAATTTCCCCCACGGTATCCCTTCTTGATCCGTCGAAAGCTCGTACCACTACATGGCTTTCCCGAATCCGGTTTGGGTTGATCTTCATCTTCTCTAGAGTATCCTGTGGACAAATGTTTAAGGACGATCCTCCATCGATTAGCACGCCACCTACCACATATCCAGATGATACGACATCGATATGCAATGGTTTATGATGCCTAGTTCCTTCGGCTGGTATATCATCGTCGATGAATGATATCTCATTACTGTCCAGTACATTGCTGATCAAGTGCTGAAATTTCTCAGTATCAATAGTTTTGGGTAGGTGTGCCTCCTCCAATACTTGGTTTAGAATTTGATGATGGTCGTCAGAATCTAATACCAAATCCAGGATGGATATTTGATGTGGTTCCGCTTCCAAATGCTTCACCGTCCTTGCTTCGCCATGCCCCATCTTATGGAAGAACTCTGCTATCTTTCCAGTCTATACCGTCCCCAATACCTTGGTCGCCGGTTTTGCCGAACGCCCCGGGAGGTAAAATGGATTCTCCCTAGGAATGATAGCTGTACAATCAGGTGCCAATTTATGCCTTCTCCATAATTCCACGGTACCTTCTTCAGGCTAAGAATTGGGAGTTGCGGCCAAGGAGCCAACATCAGGGGTTTCGACGCCGGTATCTCGAGAGCTCTGCTCAGATAATCCTTTTATGGTTATGGGTCTACCAAACATTCCTTCCAATCAAAGGATAACCGCTACTATACCCTCCAAATTCCTTGGTCCTCGAGGGTAGATTATCTCTTCCTCAAAGAATATCTCAACTTTATTCATTAATTCCAACTCTCCTGATTTGAATAGTTTCTGAATTAAATGTCTCAGGCCCCAACATTCCTCCGTGGCATGTTCAGGAGCATTTGAATGGTAGAGACAGGATCTGGAAGGATCGGAACACTTTAATCGCAGATTTGGGGGTGGCAGAAATTTCGTGATCTTCCCCTCCTCGATCAAGGTGCAGAGAATTTCCTCCCTGGATTAACTCAAGGGGTCGAATTTCCTTTTGGCGACAAATTCTCGTCGGCTCTGCATTCTAACTTCTCAGGCTATCTTTTTTGTCCATTTGTTCTGCTCTTGGTAGAAAATCTGATCCCTTCTTGACGTTGAAACATAATGGGTAAATATGGGGTCGGTTGGCCTTGGTAGGACTTGGTCTGTTAGTTGTCGGGTCCAACTGGTGTTGGTATGCAACCAATTCTGCCAAATGATCAACTCGCGCCTTAATCGAAGCCAAGTCTTATTCTACCCATACTTCTCTTCAGGGTATCCCCATATTGAAGGGTCATGTACAGAGGGTGCCTCTCCCATATTCTTTAGGTATTTGGGGTTTTCCCTGCTTTCGACACTGATCATGTTGATTCCTTCCTCAGTATGCTAAGGCAAAGGGTTGTTATTGACATTCTACTGTCCTGGAGCTTTGACTATAATCTCCCCGCTATTAATCAAGTTTTGAATTTTATGTTTTAAAGTCCAACTTTCCTGAGTATCATGCCCCGGTGAGTTGGATGTGTGCTTATGTAAAACGGAAAGGTCATTGTGTATGCGTCACGACACTTAAAGGATTACGAGAAGGGGTATCCGACCCATGACTTGGAGTTGGCTGCAGTGGTATTTGCTTTGAAGATCTGGAGACACTATCTCTATGGGGAGAAGTGAGAAATATAAACAGACCACAAGAGTCTGAAATATATTTTTACACAGAAGGATTTAATTATGCGCCAGCGAAGATGGTTGGAGTTAATTAAGGACTATGACTGCGAGATTTTATACCATCCGGGTAAATCAAATGTGGTTGCCGACGCCTTGAGCAGAAAGGGTTGGGAGAAATAGATGATGTTGACCGCCCAGGAGGAGCTAATTTCAGCAATGGAGAAGCTGGAATTGGAAATGAGATATCCTATGGAGACTGATGAGAAGCTGTTCCAGATATAGGCTGGTACAACTATATTGGATAAAGTTAAAGAAGCTTAACTTCAAAACGAAGAATGTGAGAAGGTGAAGAAGAAGATATCTGAAGGGACCGAACCGAGATTTAAAGTAGACAGCAAGGGAATGTTAAGATTTGAGAGCATAGTTTGGGTACCGCCAATGCCAAAGATTAAGGAGGAAATTTTGAGCGAGGCTCATAGCTCACGGTATTCAATTCACCCCGGGAGTACCAAGATGTACCAGGATCTCCGACAGCATTTTTGTTAGCCGAATATGAAACGAGACGTTGTCGATTGTGTGCAGAACATCAGAGGCCGAGTGGTTTGCTACAACCTCTAGAGATCCCAAAATGGAAATGGGAACATATTACGATGGATTTTGTGGTTGGCCTTTCGATAACTCAGAAAGGCTACGACGCAATATGGGTTATCGTTGATCGATTCATGAAATCAGCACACTTCCTTCCGATCAAGATCAGATTCAACCTAGATCAGTTTGCAAAGCTGTATGTGAGAGAGATTGTTTCAAGGCACGGAATTCTAGTTTTGATTATTTTCGACCGAGATCCGCACTTCACATCGAATTTCTCGAAGCGTCTACCGAAATGCATGGGGACGTAGTTGAGAATGAGTACGACATATCATCCTCAGACAGACGGGCAAAGCGAAAAGACGATACAGACATTGGAGGATATGTTGAGAGTGTGCATCATGGATTTCAAAGGAAATTGGGATGATCACTTACCGCTCATGGAATTCAGTTATAACAACAGTTACCACTCAAGTTTTGGCATGCCGCCTTACGAAGCGTTGTACGACAGTAAGTGTAGAACTCCACTATATTGGGATGAAGTTGGCAAGAGACAATTTCTTGGTCCAGAAATGGTACAACAGACATCAAAGATCGTCAAGGTGATCCGGGCAAGATTGGTAGCTGCTTAGGATAGGCAGAAGAAATACGCTGATCCACATCGCAAGAATGTAAAAAATCAGGTAGCTTTGTATTCTTGAAAGTCTCTCCCTGGAAGGGAAAGATCAGATTTGGTAAAAAGGGGGAATTGAGCCCGAGGTTCATTGGACCATTTAAGGTACTGCGAAGATTAGGGGAAGTCGCATATGAGGTATCCTTACCTCCAACGCTAGAGCATGTCCATAACGTCTTCCATGTGTTAGTGTTCCGATCATACAAACCCGATTACAAACATGTTATTGAATATGAACCTCTACAATTTGAGAAAGACTTATCCTATGAAGAAGTTCTTGTTCAAATTGTTGATAGGAAAGAACAAGTTATCAGAAATAAAGTGATACCTTCTGTTAAGTTAATATGGAGGAACCACAACGCTGAAGAAGCTACGTGAAAACTCGAAGAACATATAATGAAGAATTACCCACATTTATTTGCTTAATTTATGTGTAAGCGATTCTGGAGACAGAATCTTTATAAGGGGAGAATGTAACGGGAAGGATTTAATAGAACTGTGATTCTGGGGACAGAATCCTTTTAAGGGGAGAAAATGTGACGAACGAGAATTTTATAATTTATTTTTTATATTTATTAAATTAAATAAATATTTTTCGATGATTTAATTATTGGGTTAAATAACTATTTGTTGAAATTATGGTAGATTAATTTAATTATATGTGTTACATTGATTAAATTAATGTGGAGAATTTTTATAATTTAAAGTATGTGATTAATTGAGCTTATTTGATTAAATGAATTATTTAATAAGCATAATATTATTCTAATTAATTTAATAATTAATTAGATATTTAAAAAATTTACATAATTAATAAATGAGGATTTTAATTATGTGATAATGTAGATTTATGATATTTTATTTAATTGATTTAAATAAGATTATTTGGTTAATTAAAAGTGTGACATTAAACTATATTATAAAGCATTTAATTAAATTAATGGGAAAGGAGTATATAAGTTGTTAGCCAAACAAGGCTTTAGAAGGAGTTGGAGCAGTTAACCCGTTATGGGATTAACTGACAGCACTAACGTACCAGTTATATACATATATACTACATATGTATTATTATATCTTATATCAGTATTCATTCCTTCATTATATCATTCATCAGAGAACTAAGTAGAGAGAATAGAGAGAAAACTTGAGAGAGATTGAGAATTGAAGAAAGATTAGTGGAGAACTAAAGTTTTGAATCATCTTCATAAACTAGCAAGGGTAATCCCTCTTAAGTTTTCAAATTTAGTTTTTAAAGTTTTTCCATTAAACGTGTTTTCAAGTTCTCTGTGAAGAACGATTTTGATGATTAACTTAAGATATGATTATATATGTGTTATTATATGTTGATAACATGTTTTATATCATACATTCATGTGTTAGAGTAATCAATTTCATATAATTATACGTTAAATGGAGTTTCATGAACTATAGAGTATGAAAATTATATATATGGCCCTTACGTATAAATTGTATGCTTTGAATTGATTGTTTAACTTAAAATTGACAATAGATTATGATTATACAGGTTTAAACGAACAAAACAAACTTTGAACGGATGGATTCGGAGTTATAACGAATCCATGACGTCGGATTTAATGTTTTCTTTCAAAACTATATAAAATACCAAGAACAGTGAATTTATGTGATTTAATTTGAGTAATTATATGATATAAAGTGTTAAAAGCATGTTTTAATCAGTATATGATGTTTCTATGAAGTTTATACTTTATGAGAATCACTATGTTGGTTTAATTTGGATTTATTTGGCCTTAACTGTCAAAATCGCAAACTGAGACTGAACTGGCCGAAGCCACCCGCCCCAGCGGGGTCCAGACCCTCCCCAGCAGGTACCCTACCAAACATAGGCCCGCCCTAGCCGACATAACACCTGGGCCAGCGGGTGTGGTGCAGAGAAAATTGAAAAAAAAAATTCTCGTTTGTGTGTTTTTAAGCCATAGCATGATGAGTAACCTAACTTAATGAACCTGATGATATGATGAACATGTATTACTATGCTACAACATGTTGTTAATACATATTATATAATTTAAAGTTTCATGTTAACAAACTAAGTTGTTGACATATATAATACAATGTGAAGTTTCAAGTTAACAAACTAAGTGTGAACTCGGATATTGTGGTAGTACGACTTGATTATGATTTGTCTAAGAGTTTACGCTTATATGGTATTCATGTTATGAGTTTATACTCATGTTATGTGGTTAGTCAACAAGTTAACCTTATGAACCAAGTTGTTAAGTTGATTAAGTCGAACTTAAGTGAGAAGTTCAACAGTTAAATATAGTAGTTATGAAACTAATCAATGTCATATACATAATGTAATGTGTAGGACGTTGAGGAATTAAATTGTATTAATATCTGTATCTTGTGCATGAGGCAAGTGTTCTATCCCTAACTTATTATCGTTAAACAAGTTTCCTTACCCTAACTCGTTTACGATTACGCAAGTTTTCTTATCTACACTCTTTAAGTTGAATAAGTGTTCTATTCCTTATTCTTATGTCAAGCAAGTTACTAAACTCAAAGTTTACTTTTATTAAACAAGTTTTCTATTCTTGAAATACTATCATGATGCAAGTCCTTATACATGTTAATTAAGTTGAGATTCCATATGAGATATTATAATACCTTTAAAGCATGATTCCAGTTATATAATTCTTGTTCAATTATATACTCTTGAGAAGTTATTATTATTCAATTTGAATATCGTTTATTATTGAACCTTGTAAGACTAGCGAACCCTTATTGATTCGACTAGTCCATAGTTGATGAACGTTCTAAATTCTAGAACTGTTAGTGAGCTTATCCAAACCAAACTTCCTTTGGTGCGGACTCTGATGTCAAAACTGAGATGAACAACCCTGCAAATGGGGATTATTTACGCTTTAGCGTTGAGATATTGTGTACAGTATGGTACTAAGGGCTGATCCCCCTAAGTACGAGAAGTAGAGTCCGTATAGTCTTATGACTGTTAAAGGTTTAAAGTAGAAATACTTGATAATCTAGAACATATTTCAAGGCCTTATGACCCTCAGAAGTTCTTTTGATTCTTGCTATTCATTTTTGATTCAATAGCCGAGTTTTTTTTATTCAGAAGTCTTTGATTCACTCGCATGTTATTATATTGTTATATTGTTATACTTGTGGGCAACCGTGCTCACTCTTGTATAATAACATTACAGTTAAAAACGAAAGGTCCGACGAGCCTTCCACTAGCAAAGGCAAGGGCAAAGTCAACAAGTGATGAAGACTTGTTGTTTATTTCATAATTTTGTTTAAGACTTATATGTAATGATTAAGACTTATTTGTTTACGTTTCCGCATTTGAGATTTAAGGTTAAACCTGGGATTATTTATGTATTTTATTTCAGATGTTGTAACCCCATAAGGGGAGATGATGGATTGACTTCTATCTATTCCATGGTTTACATTTATTATGGATAGATAGATACATGTTATTTGTAGAGTGAACACCGAGTCCCGTGAAAATTAAAGTACCCGGATTTGGGGGTGTCACAGGATTTGCTGGTCACTGTACAAATATCACATATCTATCTACCCATAATAAATGCATCTCATGAAATAGATAAAAACATCCTCCACTTATGGGGTTACAACATCTGAATAAATGAATCCCAGGTCATACTAACCTTAATACAATAAGTGCGGAACATAAACAATTAAATAAGTCTTAAACAACATCAAGTCTTAAACAACATAATCTCAAATAAAATAACAAGTCTTCAACACTTGTTAAGCTTGCACTTGCCTTTGCTAGTGGAAGGCTCGTCAGACTTTTCGTTCTTAACTGCAATGTTATTATGCAAGAGTGAGCACGATTGCCCACAAGTATAACAATATAACAATAATAATAACATGCGAGTGAATCAAAGAATTCTGAATAAAGAAAGCTCAGCTTTTGAATCAAGAATGAATAACAAGAATCAAAAGTACATCTGAGGGTTATAAGACCATGAACTATGTCCCTAGTTGTCAAGTATTTCTACTTTTGACCTTTAACAGTCATAAGACTATATGGACTCTACTACTCGTACTTAGGGGGATCAACCCTTAGTACCAGAATGTGCACATCATCTCAACGCTAACGCGTAAATAATCCCCTATAACAGGGTTGTTCATCTCAATTTGACATCAGAGTCCGCACCAAAGGAAGTTTGGTTTGGATAAGCTCAATAACAGTTCTGGAATTTAGAACGTTCATCAACTATGGACTAGTCGGATCATTAAGGGTTCGCTAGTCTTACATGGTTCAACAATAACTGATAATCACATTGAATATTAAATCTCGAGAGTATACAATTGAATAAGTCTTGTATACTAAAGTAATGCCTTACAAGGATTATAATATCTCATACGAATCTTGATTTGAATAAACAAGAATAAGCACTTGATTGATATAGAAACATAAGTTTAGAACTTGTTCAATGGATAACTTTGAATTTCAAAATTTGCTCAACACTAGTAAACTAGGGATAGAACACTTGCTCAATAAAAGTAAAGTTTGAGTTTAGAACACTTGCCTCGTGCACAAGCTACAGTTATAATTATAATTCACTTCCTCAACGTCATACACATTTCATTATATTTACAATATCGATTAGTTCCACTACCACTACGTTTAACTGTTGAACTTCTCACTTAAGTTCAACTTAACAACTTGGTTCACAAATCTTAACTTGTTGACTAACCACATAACATGAATCTGAACTCATAACATGCATATCACACATGTATAATCTCTTAAACAATCATAATAATACCTTACAACAACAAATCCAAGTTCACACATAATTTGTTAATATACAACTTGAAATCGTCTTATACATGTCAATAATATGCTATAGTACTGTGTTATATGCTCAACATGTTATCCGGTTCATTAGGTTAAGTTAACTCATTAGGTTATGGGTAAAACTACACAAATCACAACATTCCAACTCTGTACCCCCTGTTGGGGAATGGGTTTGCTCGGTAGGTGGCCCGCCGGGGCCGGGGTTCTTAGGCAAAAAGGCCTGCCGGGGTGGGGGTCCCTTGTACGGTGAACTGCAGTTCTCGAACTGCACTGTTCATAGCCCAATTAAATCCAAATTAAACTAACGCGATGATTTTTAAAGCTACCCATGAAGTATAAACTTTACAGAACATGTAATAACATATATGGCATGCATTTAGCACTTTAGATTACGAAATCGTTCAATTTAGAACACATAAATTCACTATTTTTGGTATTTTGCAAAGTTTCGTGGGAAATCATGAAATTCGACATTAAAGATTTGTTATAACTCCGAATATGTCCTTTTAAATTTTGTTTTGTTCGTTTAAACATGCATAATCATAATCAACTATCAATTTAACGTTTAATAGACAACTAAAGCATGAAAAACTGTACATAAGGGCCATATTCATGTTCTTAATACTCTGTAACTTTTGAAATTCTAATTGAAGCATAATTATATGGTTTTGATGGTTTTAAAACATACATAGATGATAGAAGACATGTTATGAACATCTATTAACATGCATATAATCATCTAATCAACAATCATCAAAAATTTCGTTTGCAAAGAACTTGAAATATGCTTTAATGGAGAAAATACAATGACGTAAAATATAAAACTTAGGTAAGGGATTACCCTTTCTTTCTCTGATTAAATGAAAGGAACTTATTTTTCTTCTTAAACTCTTCCTCAATCTTTTCTTTCAAATTTTCTCTCTAAGTTCTCTCTGATGGAATGATATGAAATAGAATACTAATATGATATATAAGTTTAGATATACAATATACGTATATAATATATATAATGTATATAACTGATAGTTAGTGGTCGTCAGTTAATTCCCATATCTGATTAACAGCTCCCACTAACTTAAGGCCATGTTTGGTTGTTCTCATATATAACTCATTTTCCCTTATTTTAATTAAAGTGTTTATTACATAGTTTATTTGTCACACTTTAATTAATCAAATAATCTTATTTAAATTCAATTCAATAAATATAATATTACACATTAAATCACATCATCACATAACTAAAAACTCTCATTTATTAATTATGTCAAATCATTAAATCTCTAATTAATTATTAAATTAATTAGGATAACATTATGCTTATTAAATAATTCATTTAATCAAATAAACTCAATTAAATTCATACTTTGAACTATAAAAATTCTTTACATTAATTTAATCAATGTAACGCATATAATTAAATTAATCTACCACAATTCCATCAATTAATTATTTAACTCAATAAATAAACATGGAATATTTCTTTAAGTCACTAAATAAATCATCAAAATATTTATTTAATTTAATAAATTTTCAAATTAATTTACAAAATTCTCATTTGTCACATGAGATAAGTAGGATGAATAATTTTATGAACATGTTTGATGTGTATATGATATGCATATGTGTGTAATGTATTACCCCCCAACTTTTGTATAAGTTGTAGCAGGGATTCTCGACTTTTGTTGTCACAAAGGGAGGATAGATGTTTATAGCAATATGTGCTATATGATATGGAGTACTATGAACTCGTTGAATGAATATGAATATATGTTTGATTAAGTAAATAAGTTTTTAGAATTAAGATAGTATATGCCTATCTGATTATATGCTTGATTGAGTTTAAGATTTCGCGTTACATTTTAAATGTTAACACTTATACAATGAGGCATACAATGTAAAAACAAGAAAGAATAATTTAAGGTTTTGTTTAACTAGATAATGCCGCCAAGGAGACGAAATCGAAACCAAAGAGCAGAAGAATCTGTTAATAACGCAGAAGGTCAAGCAAACCCAATGCAGAATTTTGCTAATATATTGGCACACGCCATGCAGAATGGAGCACCAGCAGCAAGGAATCGGACAAACAATCGATTGGCGAACTTCAAAGACTTCAAGGCAGTAGGACCGCCAAAATTTAGAGGGACAACAGACCCTATAGAAGCCTAAATTTGGGTGAAGGAGATAGAGAAGGATTTTATTATTGCTAGGGTGGCGGAGGAGCAAAAGACATCTTTTGCTGCCTATATGATGAAGGGAGAGGAAAATTTATGGTGGGAGACTAATCAAACTAGAGCTGGAGAAGGAGAAGTGACATGGACTATGTTCAAGGAACTGTTCTTCGAGAATTATTTCTCGTCTAGTATGCAAGTTAGGATGGAGGTTAGGTTTTTAAAGTTGAAGCAGGAAAATATGACCGTTTCGAAATACAACGCTAAATTTAATGAGTTAGCTAGATTCGCTCCACACCAAGTGGATACGGAGGCAAGGAAGGCAAGAAAGTTTGAGCAGGGCCTAAAATCCTGGCGCTACAATAAGGAGGCGGTGTTGTAGATTAATTCTTTTGGGTCTATGACGATTGAGGTTTTTTTATTGTGATTCTGGGGACATAATCCTTTTAAGGAGAAAATATTTTAACGAATGAGATTTTGTATATTTAATTGTAAATATTTATTGAATTAAATAAATATTTTAATTGATTTATTTATTGAGTTGAATAATTTATTTATGTGATTATGCTATGGAGTATTTTAATTAAGTGCAATGTGAGTAATTAAATTGATGTGTAAGTAATTGTGTAGTATAGTTCTAATTTAATTGAGAATAAAATTAGATGAATATTATGTGGTAATTGTTACTAATTTGTTACATGAATTATCATTAATAAGTGAATTATAATTATGTAGCAATTTAGTATTATATGGAAATTTTAATTAATTTATGAATGTTAGCTTGTATTTAATTAAATTAGAATGTTAGGATTTAATTAAATAAAGTGTAACATTTAAACTATGTGTTAAAATGATTTATCAAAATAAATAAAAAGTTTTAAAGAGTTTTGCCAAACAAGGCCCTTACACCTATTTTAATCTCGTTTTACCAAACATAGCCTTAACTACAAAAAAAATTGTTTTTGAAAATAAATAACTTTTGCCAAACAAGCCCTAGTGGCTTTTGATATTCAAAAATATGTAACTGATGTATTTAGTAGGTTGATTAATACTTGTCAGTTATATATATATATATATATATATATATATATTATATAATTATATGTATCAGTTATAATATTATATTATACGTTAGTTAAGTTAGAATATCAGAGTTAGAAAGTTAGAAGATATATAGAGAGAGAAGAAGAAGAGAAAGGCAAGAAGCTTGAGAAATCAAGAGCAAAACAAAACACCATATTCATCTTCTTCCTCACAAATTAAAAAGGGTATAATTCTAACTTTGTAGTTTTAGAAATTGTATTTTATTGTTCTTCAAGTTTTAGTCCTCTATAATTGAGTTTTTATGAAATTAGTGTAAACATGAAAGTTTATATGTAATTTGTGTTATAAGATGCTTATATATATATATATGATATATGATTGTTTATGTTGTTTAATTCACGTAAATATAATGAACATGAAGCAATCATGTTCATAGCAATTTACAATGAACTTATTTCGAAAAATAGTCTTCTAAATTATCAAAATTTGTGTTTTATTATGCTATGTTATGTAAATTGATCATAGATTAAGATATTATGTTAAGAAACAAAGTTAATACGATTTGAATTACGTGATTTGGTTTAAAAACAAACTCACAGTATCAATTTTCTTCAATAACGCTTAAAAATGACGTTTTCTTCAAAATCATGAAATCAAGTGTTTTGATTATGTGTTGTGGTGTTTATGTATGTTAAAAACATATTTAAAGTTTAAGGTTATGTTTTCATAAAGTTTTATATGCATTGTGTTAGTTAAAATCAGAATTTGGTACGAAACAATAAGCCAAATTGGCTTTTTCTCTGCACAGTTCGCGAGCCTGGAAACCCACCAGCTGGGGGACCCTCCCCAGCGGGTGTATAGGCTGTCCAAAAATTTTGTTTGAGCTCTGTGTAGTTTTTATGCATTACATGATTAGCTAACTTAATGTGATGACATGTAAGTGTATAAAACAATAAGATAACATATTTTTGACATGTATAAGACAATTTGAAGTCTCATATTAGCATGTTATGTGTGAAATTAGATATTGTTTTCATAGGGTATAATTATGATAGTTTAATGTGTTGTATACGTGTAATATGCATGTTGTGAGTTTAGACTCACGTATGTGGTTAGTTAGCGAGTTAAGTTTGCAAACCACATTGTTAAGTTGAACTTAAATAACAAGTTCAACGGTTAAACATAATGGTTATGAAACTATTTGATATTCTAAACGTAATGTAATATGTAGGATAATTGTGGAACGTGATTGTAATTGTAGCTTGCGCTTAAGGCAAGTTTTCTAAACCTTTCTTCTACATTGAGCAAGTTTTCTAAACTCAAACTTTACTTGAGCAAGTTTCTTATTTCTAACTTGTTATTCATATGCAAGTTATTATATTCTCTATAAATTATATATTGAATAAATATCTTATCAAAGTTCATTATTGAGTTAATGTGACCTTGACTTAATTGTTAAAGTAAGGTCTATCCTATCTTTCAATTTGTTTAAGTTTAGTTCTAAAGCATAAGTTATTTCGTAATTCTTTGTTGTTGAATTATTATTATTGTAAGTCGATTCAACTACTCCTTAGTTGATGATAGTTGAACTCCAAATTTCCTTTTAAGCTTATCCAAACCAAACCTTCTTTGGTGCAAACTTGTATCAAATACTGAGATGAACAACCCTATTTAATAGGAGAATACCATGCGAAAGCGTTAAGATGTTTGTGCACAATACATGGTACGAAGGGTTGATCCCCCTAAGTACGAGTTAACAGTCCATATAGTCTAATGACTGTTAAAGATTTTAAATAGAAATATTTACAACCTAGGACATAGTTCAAGGTCTTACGACCCTCAGACGAATTCTATATTCCATATTCAACTCTTTATTATTGATGAAAGAAATGTTATTCAAATCAATTGAAGTTATTCATTATATGTCATCAATATAGATTGTTATCCAAGTGAGCTTTTGTTTGCTCACTCTTGTATTAAAAAACCCTTGCAGTTAAAGTCGAAAGAGTTGACGAACCGTTAACTAGTAAAGGCAAGAACAAGATAAACAAGTGAAGACTTGTTTATATTTATGACGTGATTGTAATAAGACTTTATTATGTTATGTTTTATTTTTCGCACTTATTTATTGACGTTAAGGTTAGTAAACTCTGGGATAATTTGAGCAAGGTTGTAATCCTTTTGATAAAGAAGATTTTATTATTTATTTAAGATTGTAATTTATTTTGCATTCCTTATTATGGGCAGTAGTTGTATTTTATTTAGATAGTGAGCACCAAATCCCGTGGAATTGAAGTACCCAGATTTGGGGGTGTCACAGGTTGGTATCAAAGCCGTGTTTTAGGTTTTGAACCTTAGGTGGGGGGAAACCTTAGGTAGTAGCCTTATAGGAGAACGAAAATATAGTGTTGATAGTTAAAGATAATAAACTACCTTATGTGTTATTTGTTTACGTTTAGAGTATCGATCGATATCACGTATAATTAAACTTTATAATTTTGTTGTCAGGATGACGAATGTTGGAGAGTCCAGTTAGGCTAGGGAGGAGTTACCCCAGATGCCTAGGGACGAGGAGCCCCGAGACATCCACATTGTCTGGGAGCAATTGGTTCAGAGAGAACCATCTCCATTGATCACCATAACTGGTCAGGAGTATGAGCCAGTGTTTGACCGAGATGACGAGGATGAGTTAGAGGAAGAGGAGGAGGATCCTGAAGAGGAATTTCCACCTCACTCGACTAGCGCTGAGATGTACGAGGAGATCTACGACTGTAACGTGGAGCTACATGGACGAGTCGGAGAGCTTGAGGAAATGGTAGATGAGAGTCGGACTACCATACAATAGAGAGATGAGACAATTCAAGAGCTGGACGATGAGCTTGGAAACACGAAGTGGGATCTAGTCCATGTGGAGAGTGAAAGAGATGATGCATTGGCTGAGCTAGTAAATCTGAAGAACGACATCCAAGAAGAGTCAGTGAAGCGTGCCAGAGCAGAGCAAACGAGCTTGAGGGCTACTCAATGTGCAGATCGAGCTAAAGACGAGGTTCGAGTGAAGGACAAGTTGAGGGAGACAGACTATGCTTTGCATACGGCTATAGATAGGGCCTAGGATCGTGTTTTCTATTACACAGCTTAGTTCAAAGATTTACCGTGGTACATGGCGGATCGCAGAATAGTGTTCGGGGTGATGAAAGAAGAACGTAGAGAGGTTGTGCGACGTCTTAACATGTCTAGGTAGTAGAGTCATTAATTAAGTGTTTAATTATTTAATAAATAAATGTAAATCCCAGAATTTAAGATAATAATGGGATAAGATAATGATGTAATCATGTAACTTATTCAGTTCAGGAAAGATAATGTAAATGGCAGAGATGTTATCTATTCTATGTTTTAAAACTATGAATGAATAAAATATCGAAGTTTTTTGATGTGCTATGTGTTCAAATGTGAATTAATTTATCTAAATGTTTAACTTGAACTTGAATATTTATGGAATGTGTGAGAACCCGAATTTTTAAAAATTATTAAGTAAGGATTTAATAAATAAAATTCTTAAAGTGTGAGATGTGTTCGAATAAGAACATTTATGTGATTTTTGTGGTTAATAAATATATTATTAAAATATATTCATTATTTATTTTGGAGACAGTTTAGTTGAGATCAAGGAAGTGAATAAATCCCTATCGATATTAAATAATTTATAGAATTATTTTCTCATAGTAAGTTGGTGACATTAAATATCCTTAATGTATAATCACCATATTCTTGTGTATGCGTATTAATAACTAGTATGTTTATAATATAGGTTATTGATAAATCTTAAGCTATCCGTGAATGGGTTTGGATAGTGAAGCTTGAGTTAGTTAAGGGAATTAACTAATAAGAATAAATATTAGTTAATTTAAGTTGGGAGTTATATTAGGGAATAATATAATGTGAGTATTGAACCTTAATTAACTATGATGATATAGTACAGTGTTTAATTTACTTAAGTAAAGGAGTGAATTAATATGTGTGTTTAATATGTAATTATAGTTGATACTTGTTATATATATTACTTAGAATGGTAATATGTGAGAAAGTCTAATGTACGAATAACGTTAATATATATATATATATATATATATATATATAAGTTATTAAAGAGAAATAGAAATCATTATATCTTTAAATGAATATTTGAAGAAATTGTTTTGGGAACAATTTATGGAAAAGAAAGAGAACTAATTATTATATATTTCTAATAAAGGGTATTAAAATAATTTTTAATATTGAATTATTTTAATAAAAGGAGGAAATGTTATTTTTGAATAATAATATTACCTTATATGTTTTTATATGAGGTGTGATTGGTTAATATAGTAAATATATTAAAACGTATTTGTTATATGTAAATAAATTGATGAAAATAATTTATTATAATAGAAAATAAACTTATTATCTATTTTCTATATATAATATATGTACATGTGTCGTACATATAGTTATTTGATATTATATTAAGAATAATATCTTGAGACAATAAGTAGATTATTTTTTGATAATGAATGTCTTTATTTAAAGAAAACATAATATTTTATGTTATGGTAAAATACATAAATTTTAAGGTATTTACAAGAGAGTTAATTAATGAAAGGAAACTAAGTTATTTTAATATATTGAGTAACTTAAGTTATTATTTGATCGTGAATATTATTATTTGAATAATTAATAGAGTAGATATTAATTATTATATGCGTAAAGGTTATACTTATAATTAATTGAGGTAGCTTAGCATTAAAATGCATGTGTCACACAAACATTATATGAAGTGTGGTGGTAGTGATGATAAGCTTAAGATTGAGCTTGTGAGAGATGCCTGGTGAGGCACAATAATAGATTCGGTAATGAATTGACTAATTCAATGATGGAGGAATTATTAATTAAATAATTAATATATATTAATTATTAATTGTTATTATAATAGTATGTTAAATTATTATTATGGCTAGTGATATTATAATAATAAGAAAATTAATTATAAATATAATCGAAATTGTATTGATGAGGAATGAGATATATTGTCTTATTATATTAATTATTGTTATGGACAATATACTGTTATCAAGTAATTATGTGATAATATGTTGATTATGAGTAAATAATTTATAAATATAATAAGATTTATATTTATTTAATGTAATAATAAATCATATAAAGTGTTAATCAATTAGTGTGGAAATTATAATTCCATTGATTTATGAGAAATGGATTAATTAATATTATTATTAATTAATTGATAAGATAAGTAATTTATTAATTTCTATGTGCAACCATGCAATATTAAAAGTATAACGTATGATAGTTAACTATATGTTATGCGAAGTATAAAGTGCAATGCGACTATGTTATATATGAATATAAACTATGTAGTAAAGTTTATTGAGTTGTAAGAGGTACATGAAATATGTGTGACAATGTGTATATGAGTGTACAATAAAATAATATATCATGGATATGTTGTAAACAATTATTAAATTGCTAAAATTAATAATAAAGGAGACAATATCATGTGATGGTACTCGTAGGAATTATATCCGATAGAATGAAATGTACATGGATTATATGTTGGTGTATATACCTATTTGTTACATTGTATTTAGAAGGGACATTGTGGCTTAAAAATATACTATGTGAACATACATTATAGTATATGTATTATGTGTATGGATGTATTAACCTAAGTGTTATATTACTTTTACAATGCTAAGAATTGCTTGCCCCTAGCTTTGTGAGAGCCCCTCTTATCTCCTCTTTACGTTCACAAACTTAATTGCTAGTCTACTCCCTATAACCTTAAAACTCAGCAAACATTTCATAGCTTCATAGCTCATCATGTAATGGGGAGTGGGGGTGATGATGGAATTCAACCACCAATTACCTACTCTTTCATAACCAACATGCAATCCTAATTCACGTTGGTTTAAATTAAAGAACAAATGCATTGTCTGTGTAATTGTTTTGTTATATATATATGAGCTCTCTTCTTCTTATTCCATTGCTGAGATTTTACTTAAGTATTGAGAGAGAGGATACTTTGATAGTATAGCAGCATTGTGAGTGGGAGTATAGCAGCAAGTTCAATTAGCTAATTGCAAAGGTATAAGATTGCTTCTTGTTCTTCATTAATGTTTACTGTCAAGTTCCAATTCTTGAAATTGAGCATGGATGGATTAATTGTTGAGTTAGAATAAGTTTGTTAAGTGTTTTATGAGTTATAAACATGTTAGAACTATTTCATAGCAGTTAAGAATCGAATTAGCTGTCAAAATTTTGAGTTGGGATGGAATCTGTCGAAGCAGGCTGTCTTTGCCTCTAGCCGGAGCCCTGCGCAGCTGAGCCAGTTTTACATTGGCCAGCGGCGCAGCTGCACCGGTCCCAGATTCTAGTTTCTTGATTTCTGTTAAGTGCTACGAGTTCTTGGTGATGTCATTTGGTCTAACGAATGCATCAACTGTAATAACCCAAGATTTTTATATAATTAAATAAGAAATTTTTCGTATAATTTTTTTTTTGTATATTAGTTCTATCAAAAATAATATGTGAAAATATGTGCAAGGTAAAGCATATGTGTATATGTGATAAATATATATTTATTTATTGCATGAATGATTTCAAATAAATTTTTCGAATAAGGAATCGTTAATTATTATAAATTTTATTTTTATAATAAATTAATTTTGTAGTAAAAATATTTTATTATTTATTTTCCATGAAAATATGATTAATGTATTATTTAAACAATATATGAAATGATTCTTAGAATTATTATAATAATTATTTTATTCTATGAATTTATCAAGATTAGTTAAGTTAATTGTTTTAACTTAACTAAGAAAGTTATATAAGGTAAAGTGTGATTATAGATCAAACCCTAAATTTTGATCTATGTTATGGAATTTCATGATTTATACAATTATTGTATAATTATATTTAAAAAAGAAAGTATATTTATATTATAAATAATAAGAAATTATTTTTTTAAGGAATTTGAATATTAAATATAAATATTAACTATATTTGTATTCAAATATATGTAAGTACATTAATTCGATTTATGATTATGAATTTTAATTTTTAATATGATTATTGACATAATTATATGAATATATATATATATATATATATATATATATATATATATATAGGTTAAGGATTTATTTTTTTAGAAATTCAAATATTAAACATAGTAATGTTTAAATGTAAGTGTGTATATTATGATATTAAGGAAAATGATTAGGAAACCCTAATTCATAATTTGGGAACCCTAATAATATCAAGAAATCCTAATTTTTATAAAACCCTAACTATTATTTGAAAACCCTAATTTTAAATTAGGACATTTTAATTAACTTTTTATTAAACTTTAAACTTAAGTTTACAAACCTAAAGAATTATTTGGCAAACCCTAAGAGTTAAAACCTAAGGGTTAAACCCTAGAAAGGCGAGAGATGACAAGAATGCCCTTAAAATTATTTATTAGTTTACTAAAATACCCTTTTTGGAGTTATTTGTTTTGGATAGCTTGCAAATCTTGCCAAGATATTGGCTCATCAATGTTATGATCTCCCACATACTCAAATCAATTTGTATCAACCAATCTTTGACACCTAGCTGATCAAATACAATGAATCAATAGGATAGCAAAGAAAGAAAGAAAAAGAAAAGCAATCTTCATATTATTTCTCAAACACACAAGCCAAAACTCTTTCTCTCTCTAGACCCATGAAATTTTGAGAGGAAACTCAGTCCAAATATCAGCCGAGAACATCCCATAGACAATCCCAGAATAGATCAAATTTTTCAAGAAGGTATAAACCCTAATTCGTGCTAGATCATTATGATCTCAGTAAATTTTTTGTTTGGTTGTTTAATTATGTGTTATGTGATGTTATTTAATGATCTGGGTTGTTATATTATGGAACTATAGCATTTAAGTGCATGAAAATCAAGATTTAAGCAAACTGCCGAAATTGGAAAACAGGGTCTAACAGTGAATGTCAGCCCTCGTAGATCTCTGCATGTTTATTGTTTAGATGTTTTAAAGGTTGATAGTGATAGTATGTTATGTTGTTAATCGACTGGAAGTGGTTTAATGGACATCAGATAAGTAGATTGGTAGATATAATTGGTCAAAACTTGTTGACCGAGCATAACTTTAAGTTTTCTGGGTAACCCAGAAAACTGAAGAACATGCCTGACAGCTTGGTTTGACCGCTTAGATCTCTCGGATGTCAGCTTGTTTAAATGTTAGATGTTCATAAGGTTGTACTCTGACGTGAGGACTACATTACCCGAGCACTCTAGAGCCTTATAAGATTACAGATCGGACATGATTTAAGGTCAAACCACGTTGACCGTTAAGCTGGAAATTCTGGGTAACCCAGAATTGCTAAGCAGCGGTCTGACAAGATATTGAGGGGCTTAGATCTCGATTTCTGTTAATCTATAGACTCTATAAGTGCTACAATAACATACCTTGATAGTTTGTCTACAAAGCCCGGCGTCAAAACCACCTAAAACATGAAAAGCATGCACGATATAAAGACCGAAATAGCGTTGACCGGCATTGACCGGCTGTTTCTAGGCAACCCAGTTTTTCAAGAACAGCCTAGGGTGGTTGGTTTGACCGGCTACTGAATCCTGTGTAGATGTTGTTATGTATTGAAATGAACATAGATGGGTAGTGTTACACTAGTACTACAAACTCATCACATTTAACTACCTAGAAACCAAACCTATTAGTAGCAGAATCAGGTCAAACAGGAACCCTGGTAGTTGACCGGCGTGTTCTTGAGTTGCCAAGAACACCAAAGGCGACGGTTTCCTGTCACTATAGCCTTTAGCGACGGTTTAAGTAGATATTAATTTATTTAATAAAAATTCATAAAATAATTTTAAAAATTATTTTAAGTTATAAAAATTAACTTTCAATATTTTGACATGAATTTCATTAATATTTTAATTTAATAAAATATTAACGATATTAAATTTATTTAATAATAAAATAGTTAAAAATGATTTTAATATATTAAAAATCATTTTAAATGATATTAAAGTGTTAAAAATATTTTAAGGTATAATAAATGACATTTAATATTTTGAGATAAATTTTATTAATAATTTAATATTAATAATAATAAATTTATTTGATAATTATATTAAATAAATTAGTTAAAAATAGTTTTAATATTTTTAAAATCATTTAAAAATGATATTAAAATTTTAAAAAAAATTTAAGTTATAATAAATAACTTTTAATATTTTCATAAGAATTTCATTAATATTTTAATATTAATGATAATAAATTTATTTAATAATTATAATAAATAAATTATTTAAAAATGATTTGAATATTTTATAAATCATTTAAAGGTGAAATAAATTTTTTAAAAATATTTTAAATTATAATAAATAACTTTTAATATTTTGATATGAATAACATTAATATTTAAATATTAATGGTACTTATTTAAAAATAATTTTAGTACCTTAAAAATCATTTAAAAGTAATATTAATGTTTTAAAATCGTTTTAAGTTATAATAAATAACTTTTAATATTTGGAAATGAAATAAATTAATATTTTAATATTAATGGTCATTATTTAAAAATTATTTTAATATCTTAAAAATTATTTAAAGGTAAAATTAAGGTTTTAAAAATATTTTCAAGTTATAATAAATAACTTTTAATGTGTTGACATGAATTTTATTAATATTTTAAATTATTTAAATATTAATGATAAAGAATTTATTTTGCAATTAAATCATTAAAAATGATATAAGTGTTTGAAAAATCATTATAAATGATTTTAATGTTTGGAAAAATATTATAAATGATAATTAAATTATCTAATATAATATTTAAGTTCTTGAACAAAGTTTCATTGAAAAGAAATTCATTAATTATTCGATAATGTAATCTGAATGCCGAAATGATACGAAACTCAAACCAAATAGACATAGTTTGACTAGGTATACATTCTTATGTGTTTTAATGACTGATATGAATATGTGACAACATGATTAAGCAGTATTATGTGTTAAGTTGTATTATTCTAACTAAAATAATAATTCTATTGATGATAGAACTTCGTATTAAAGATAAAGGCTTAAGCTATACTACGTAGCAGTAATCAGTTATCAAGACAAGTATCTCTACTCTTTGCATTTACTTTATGCGATGGATCCCAGTAAGCGAAAAGCATGTTCATGAATAATTATTGTCAATTATTCATATTCGTAATGATATCCATGATTCGTTTATAAAATTATTCTTATATTGTGGAATTTTATTTCCTTCATTAACTATTTATTAATATCACATTATTGTCTTTTATTATACAAATGTCCCCACTTGTATGAAATGTTGTACTTATGCAAGAACTCTTAAACTTAAAATTCATTATTATGACAAATCATATTAAATACTATTAAACTTCGGTATGTATTTATGGTTTAAAGACTGTCTAAGCTATTTAACTCGACTAGACATAGTTTAAATTGTACTGTTGAATATTATTGTTTATGCTAAAGTCGTCCAACTGAATTGTTTAGTTAGGACTCCAGACTGAGTATGGACAATCCGTAATGGAAAAATTATTTATGTGCCCAAGGCAAACAGAGTGAACAAAATTATCGTTCAAACAGATAGTATTGATCAATACAGGACATAACGGGGCTGATCACCCTACATGTCCGTAAGACCAGAGCGGTTTGTAGATGAATTTCTGTTTAAACCTTTTCAAAAATAAAAAATAAAAGTTCTAGGTCTATTGACCGCTCATCATTGATAGTCACTACGTCGTTTCAAAAATGTTAAACGATTTGATATGTTATTAAAAATTATTTCAAGTGACTTCACAACTATTGATTCATTGTAGAAGTATACTTCAAAGAAAACATTTATTTCTTTCAGCTGAGGTTTATTATCTGCTATTACTTGCTAAGCAATTGAATGCTCATTTTTGCTTTAAATTAAATGTTTCAGCTAAGCATGATCAACCAGAAGGCTCTGACAAAAACAAAGGAAAGGAAAGCTGCAGGAGTAAGTTTATGGTATCTTGTGTAATAGTTAGACTTTATTAAGACGATAATATTTATTATATATCATGTAATGAAATAATTTAAAGGTCGTGTACCTGGGATTAGACAACTCTGATATATATATATATATTAAGTTTGTTAATTATATTATTCCGCTCAAAAAAATGATATCGTGTAGCACCAAGTTCGGGTGTCAAGTAATCGAATTTGGGGGCGTCACAGGTTGGTATCAGAGCTTTAGGTTAGAAACCTTAGGTGGGGGATACCTGAGGCTATAACCTTAGGCTAGATATAAGCGTTGAAAAAAAAATAACTCAAATAGTGTTTAAAGGAGATGAATTAAGAAAATTCATCGTAAAATAAAATTAAAAGTAACTTATATAAACTATTATTTGTTATGTGTATATATTATGTACTAATCAAGACAATTTGTGTATAGATGTTAGAAAAGAAAGGATTAGAAGATTCATATGTCGTAAAGAAGGAGTAAATAACTCCGCCTGAAAGCAACCAAGATGATGTAATCATTTTGAAAAACATAAAACCAGAACCAGAAACGGTGTTATTGACAAGTAGTGATTCGGACACTGAAGTTGGAGCTGGCCAAGCATCAACGAAAGTGCAGAATCTAAAGCACAAGTTGTTATGTTTGGAAAGGTTGTTGGAAATGGAAAGGCTATTAAATAGCCAGTTGCAAAAGGCGTTAATCGAAATAATAGAAGAAGAAGATAAGTTGAAGGTTCAAATTGAACAGATGGGAGCTAAATGCAGTAAATCGTGTGCAGCTCCAAGCCAGAAAGGGAAAAAAATGAATGACCATGATTTAGGAAATTCTGATTTTAATCAAGGTAACTTTAAGAAAGTAGGAACGTGTGCGAAGTGTAATCAAAAACATGAAGGCGTATGTATGAAAGGACAGAATGTATGCTATAATTGTGGACATGAAGGACATATCTCATTTCATTTTCCTGATCCGAAGCAATGCGTATGTTTTATATGTGGATTGATAGGTCATCAGGCAAAGGCTTGTTCAGGATCTAGGGAAGGCGTAGGAAAGGAATAGGATAAGTAACATAGGATTATGTATGGAATGTGATATGGTATGTATAGATGTGAAATGTATTACTTTTGCATAAGTATCACGATGAATCCCGACTTTTGTTACCACTAAGGGATAGTAATTTACTATGGCAGTCTATGCTGTGTAATGAAAAGTACTATGTACTATTTGAATGTATATAAATGTTATGATATTATTATATGTCAAGATAGTATGTTGATTAAATGACAATTTGTTAATTCGGCAAGCTGAATTTAGGAATCCAGCAAACTGAATTGGTTTAAATTTATAATTTTATATATTTTATCTTTTATGATACCATTAATAATGGTATATGAATGATAAGATAATAACTTTAAGATTTTGTTTAACCGGGTAATGCCGCCAAGAAGACGAAACTGAAACCAAAGGGTAGAAGAACCTGTTAATGATGGAGGAGGTAATGTAGACCCAATGCAGAATTTTGCTAATATGTTGGCACAAGCAATGCAGACTAGAGCACCAGCTGCCAAAAATCGGCCAGATAATCAATTGGCGAATTTCAAAGACTTCAAGGCAGTAGGACCGCCTGAATTCAAGGGAACGACTGACCCTATAGAAGCCCAAACTTGGGTAAAGGAAATTGATAAAGAGTTTGTTATTGCTAGGGTAGCGGAGGAGCAAAAGACAGCTTTTGCTACCTACATGATGAAAGGGGAAGCGAACTTCTGGTGGGAGGCTAATCAAACCCGAGCCGGAGCAGAAGTGGTGACATGGACAAGGTTTAAGGAACTGTTCTTCGAAAATTACTTCTCGTCCAATATGCAGGACATGATGGAGGTTAGATTTCTGGAATTAAAACAAGAAAATATGACCGTCTCAGAATACGCCGCAAAGTTTAACGAATTAGCTAGGTTCGCTCCACAACAAGTGAATACGGAGGCAAGAAAGGCACGAAGGTTCCAACATGGCCTAAAACCCTGGATCTACAATAAGGTGGCGGTGTTGCAGATTAACTCGTTTGGATCGTTATTGGAAAAGGCTATTATTGCCGAAGGAGGAAGTGAGGCCATAAGCCTCTATAACAAGGAAAAGAATAATAAGGGTAAGATCGAAGTAAAAGTTAAGGTTGAAGGAAGCAGTGGAAATGAAAGTGGGAAAAGAAAGTGGACAAATTCTAGAAGTACTGGTAATAGTCAAGGAGGAATAAGAAAAAAGTTTGAACCGTGTGGAAATTGCGGGAAGAATCACTCAGGTGAGTGTGATAAAGGAAAGTTTGTGTGCTACAAGTGCGGGCAGGAGGGACACATCTCTCCTAATTGCCCCAATCCAAAAAAGAATAGTGGTTGTTTCATCTGCGAATCAACTGATCATATGGCAAAGGATTGTCCGAAAAAAATGTCGATGGGGGAAATGCGAATGCTGAAAAAAGCGATGGAAAGCTGACAATCACTTATCTAACTCCGACAAGCAAACCAGCTGCGAGGACCTTCAATATGACGGTTCGAGATATGGTAGCAACCGAGGATGGAATTCCAGGTATTATTCGAATAATTTTGTTTTCTTTTATATGTTTTCTTATAAATAATAAATCATTTTATTAAGAAATTTTGAAGGAGGAATTTGAGTTCTATTAGAAATCAAATTTTCATTTAATCAGATAGACAAGCTTTATTCGGAATAGTTAAAGATCAATTTGATCGAATCTGATCGAGATCTATATGCAATGAATGTGTATATTATTTACCCTTGTGTGTATAAGTTTTGAAACGGTGATTCCGAGGACGGAATTCTTATAAGGGAGGGTGAATGTAATAACCCAAGATTTTTATATAATTAAATAAGAAATTTTTCGTATAATTTTTTTTATATATTAGTTCTATCAAAAATAATATGTGGGAATATGTGCAAGGTAAAGCATATGTGTATATGTGATACATATATATTTATTTATTGCATGAATGATTTCAAATAAATTTTTCTAACAAGGAATCGTTAATTATTATAAATTTTATTTTTATAATAAATTAATTTTGTAATAAAAATATTTTATTATTTATTTTCCATGACAATATGATTAATGTATTATTTAAATAATATATGAAATGATTCTTAGAATTATTATAATAATTATTTTATTATATAAATTTATCAAGATTAGTTAAGTTAATTATTTTAACTTAAATAAGAAAGTTATATAAGGTAAAGTGTGATTATAGATCAAACCCTAAATTTTGATCTATGTTATGAAATTTCATGATTTATACAATTATTGTATAATTATAGTTAAAAAGGAAAGTATATTTATATTATGAATAATAAGAAATTATTTTCTTAAGGAATTTGAATATTAAATATAAATATTAACTATATTTGTATTCAAATATGTGTAAGTACATTAATTCGATTTATGATTATGAATTTTAATTTTTAATATGATTATTGACATAATTATATGAATATGGGCTATATGTAGGTACACAGGTGGATTACACAGTAGGGCTATGGCGACGGGTTTTTTGGGCTATGGCGACGGGTCATCCGTCGCCATAGCCCAGGATAGCTATGGCGACGAGTGAAACCGTCGCTATAGCCCAAAAAATCGTCGCAATAACCGACTGTGTAATACACAGCTGTGTACATGTTGGGTTTGTACGTAACGCAATCATGCAATCAAATCACATAAATAGGGCGAAAGCGCGAAACATAGGTTTTCAAAAATTTATACAAACCCATAACCATGATCATGCTTTGTGTTAGTTATCAATAACAGAAAAGATAGAACATAGAATTATACCTTTGAAGATCCAAGCTTCCTCAGGTACAAGTTCTACTCCTTTGATTCCTTTGATTCCTCTGTGGTGGCTCCATCCCTTGATCAATGTCAGCCACCCAAATGTTTGGCCTCTAACGGTGATCCACCAAGGAAGATGAAGAACTTAGGAAGATGGGTTATTGGCTTAACGCTTGTTTCTATCTCTATAGAATATGTGTACTCTAAACTTTTGGAAAAATTCACGTCCCTTATTTCTGATATAAGACTCTCTTATATAGATATTAGGTTAACCCTCCTAATCTAATTAGAATAGGGTTTAATTTAATTCATTAATTAAATATTTTTAATTAATTTATATCCTAATCTTATTAGGATTGAGAGAGAGTACAGATATTATATTAATTCTTAAACTCCTTTAGAATTAAAATAATAATAATAATAATAATATTAATAAGACTCCTCTTATTAATTTATATTTAATATTTCTGAAATATTAAATATTAAACATTAAGCTATTTAATTTATTCTATCATTATAGATTAAATTAATTACACTTAATGCATTATTACTATCATGCCATTTTCTTCTTAAATAATTCTTCTTCCTTTTATGGTGTGACCCTTTAGGTTCTCCATATTAAACCGGTTGTGAATAAATCAATTAGAACAATTATAATCTTATTTAAATAAATAAATTAAACTAATAATTTATTTAAATAAATAACATTTATTTTACAATAGGGATAAGCCTGCCTAGCGATCAACAACTTTCCAGATAATATAGATTTTAACATTAATCATAAAAGAACCTGTGAGTTAATAGTTACCGTACAATTCAATCCTTCCACAATACAATGTCCCAATTAAATATAAGACATAAATTTACTGTCAAGTCTTAATTTATTTAATTATATGTATTTCGATTAGAAAAATGCACAACTCCAAATAATGCAAATTAGAAACCTCTTTCTAATTTCATTCAACCTTGATCAAGGATTCCTGGCTTGTCATTTAACGAATCACATAGGACATATCTCCTCTTTTACTAGAGGTGGTAGATTCTTTATTGATCATTCATTATCTCCATATGTAACACATTATACCCAAGCATACCCTATATATGCCTTAAAAGGCCTTAAGGAATAAGTCAAAGTATAATTTGTTACATATAAGATACTATGATGATCTCAAGTCCAAGGATCACTTGTACTACTATCACATTAAGAATTCCTATTAACAGATGAGTAAAACTCCATTAGGTATTCCATAGCGAGTCACGTTCAGTGAACTTATTCTCCAATAAGCACCTACATACTTGCTTTAGTGTCTCCACACAAATGACCATGAGATCAGTCATCCTCATCCAATGAGCAAGCAACATATGTACCAATCTATCCGGATTTACTAATCCCCATTTTAGAAATCCCACGATTGAGAACTATTTTAGTTTTTAAGCTTTCTAAGAATTTAGATCTCATTAGCATGATCTCATCATGATTCTAAAAGCATTGCTTAAAACTATGGGTTATTTACATATTATAAAAACAGCGCCATGTAGATAATTAAAGGTCTTAAATTAATATTTTATTAATAAATAAATAAGATTGTTTACAAAGTATGTGTTTTATCATCATACATGATTGGCTTGTATGCACACTACCATCAATCTCCCACTTGCACTAAAGCCAATCGCCATGGTATCTCATACCCATCTTCTCTAAGTGACGATCAAACTGCTGTTGTGTTAGAGCTTTAGTAAAAGGATTTGCAATGTTATCTTGAGAGTCTATGTGCTCTTCTTTCAATGATTTCTTTAATCAAAGTGCCGCAACACATGTTTTAGATTCAAGATGAGACTTAGTAACTATTCCTAGTTCTGTAATGAACTTTTCATCCGAAACATCAACTTGCAGCTTCACTTACAGTTATATACTTTGTCTTTGTCACTAAATCAGTAACCTTTTGCTGTTTGGAATCTTTCCAATTCACTGCACCACCTTTCAAGGTAACGACTTACCCTATAGTGGATTTACTGTCGTCTTAGTCAGTCTAAAAACTTGAGTCTGTTTAGCACTTTAGATTTATTCAAACCCATCACGTGTCATGATGACATCCTTAGTGTTAGTTAAGTACTTTGGGATGCTTATCACTGTCTCAAAATGATCTTCTCCAGAATCTGACTGATCAACATCAAGTCTCGTATATTTCATTGCATACATGATAGTAACTCATGCGATCTCTCTTTCGAGAGAGATACACTCCATAGGCTCATCATCATGAGGCACTCTTTTGGAGTTTGCCATGCTAAACGCCTTTAGCATCTAATGAATATACGTTTCCTTAGGTTAAGCCGAACATCCTTTTAAATCTATTAATACAGATTTATATCCCCAATGCGAGATGTTCTACCCAAATCATTCATGGATGAATGTTTAGACAACTTTATTTTGATTGATTTTAGCATTGGAATTTCATTCCCTATCAATAATATATCATCAACATATAATATATGGAATGAAACAGCGCTCCGACTAACCTTCTTGTACACACATGGTTCATCCTCGTTTTTGATAAAATGAAACAGTTTGATTGTCTCATCAAAACGAAAGTTCCATCTACGAGAATCTTGCTTCAATCCACGAATGGATTGTTGTAGCTCATATACATAATTTGCTTCAACCATTGAAACAAAAACCATCTGGCTGTATTATACATACATTCTCCTAATAATGTATATTTAAGGAAGGGCGTCTTCACGTCCATTTTGCCAGATTAAGTAAAATAAGTTGCAATCGCAAGAAAAATCCAAATGGACTTGAGCTTAGCTTCCAAATCTATTTTAGATTTTATGGTCATCTACCATTTCTATGAGTCTTTATTACTCATAGCCTATTTGTAATTCAATGGATCATCATCATTCATGATGTGTACCTCATCGTCATCCTCTATAACGAATCCATACCTCTCAGGTATCTTCGGTACTCTTCTAGATTTACGAACAGGGTGTGGTACAGTAGGTTCTTCCACTTGGTTAAGTGCCTGACTTTGAACAGTACTAATTTGTGGTTCTTGAACTTCTTCAAGTTATACCTTACTCCCACTGACCATTTCATGGATAAACTCCTTTTCCAAGAAGGTAGCATATTTCGCAACAAACACCTTTTGATCAGTTGGATGATAGAAATAATAACCTATGGTTTCTTTAGGGTATCCCACAAATCTACACTTATCGGATTTAGTCTGTAGTTTATCATTTTCAAACTTTTTGACATAAGCTGGACAACCCCAAGTCTTAACATGCTTAAGATTTGGTTTCCTCCCTTTCCACATCTCATATGGAGTCTTTGGGATGGATTTGGTAGGTACCTTATTAAGTAGGTATGCAGCCGTTTCTAGGGCATAACCCCAGAAGGAAATTGGAAGGTCGGTAAAACTTATCATGTATCGAACCATGTCCAACAGTGTTCGATTTCTCCTTTCAGATACTCCATTTTAACTGTGGTGTACCTGGAGGAGTCCATTGTGAGATTATACCATTTTCTTTGAGTCAATTGAGAAATTCACCGCTTAAGTATTCTCTACCTCGATCTGATCGAAGTATCTTAATACTCTTGCCCGTTTGTTTCTCTACTTCACTTCTAAACTCTTTGAACTTTTCAAATGATTCTGATTTATATTTCATTAAATACACATATCCAAATCTTGAGTGATCATCAGTGAAAGTAATAAAATAAGAATACCCACCCCGTGCACTTGTTGTCATAGGTCCACAAACGTCTGTGTGAATCAATGCCAACAACTCTGTAACTCTTTCTCCTTTTCCATTAAAAGGAGATTTAGTCATTTTATCTATGAGACAAGATTCACAAGTTGGATATGATTCATAATCGGATAGCTCTAGGAGCCCATCCTTATGCAATTTGGATAATCTTGTTTCATTGATATGACTAAGTCTACAGTGCCACATGTAGGTATAATTAATATCATCTCTTTTCCTTTTCTTAGTTTGTTCAATTTGAAATATATTCTCTTGCAAGTCAAGTATATAAAGCCCATTTCGCAAATTTCTAATACCATATAAAACATCGTCTTTATAAATGGAACAACCATTGTTCTTTATAATAACGTCAAAACCTTCCATATCCAATACAGAAATTGAAATAATATTTTTAATAATATTCGGAACATAATAACAGTTATTAAGATAAATGGACTTGCCCGAAGGCATTGTTAAACAATAAGTTCCTACAGCTAATGCAGCAACCTTTGCTCCATTCCCCACTCGTATGATCACCTAGTCATTGTTCAGCTTTCTACTTCTGACCAGTCCCTGCACAGTATTACATATGTGAGACCCACAGCCAGTATCCAATACCCAAGTAGAATTATGACTTTCAGAAAAAATTAATTTCAATTATAAACAAACCTTTATTGGAAGTCGAAGCTTCTCCAAGCTTCTTCTCTGCTAGAAACTTCTTGCAGTTCCTCTTCCAATGTCCCGGCTCGTTGCAATGAAAGCACATTCCTTTAGCTGGTTCAAGTTTCTTTTGTTCCTTTTCTTTCCCCTTTCCCTTAGCCTTCTTGGATTTCTTCTTTTCAAAAGACACCTTGGGCCTCTTCCTTTTATTGGAAGAATCCACCATCAAGACATGGTTCTTCTTGGATAAGAAGTGACCTTCTGCAGTTTTCAATATGTTAAGCAGCTCAGGCAAGCTGACATCTAGCTTATTCATGTGAAAATTAACCACAAACTGCGAGAACGTCTTAGGGAGTGACTGCAAGACCAAGTCTTAACTCAACTCCCCATCCATGACGAACCCAAGCTGTCCAAGGCGTTCAATCAAATTGATTACCTTCAAAACATGAGTCTCGACGGCAGTGCCCTCGGTTATTCGAGATCGAAAGAGCTCCTTAGATATCTCATATCTAGCATTCCTACTCTGTTCACCATACAACTCCTTGAGGTGAAGCAGCATAGCAGGATCATCCATGTTTACGTGCTGATGCTGAAGCTCGTTATTCATGGATGTGAGCATGATGCATTGAGCCACAGATGCATCATCTTGCCACTTATTGAAAGTGGAAATCTCTTCCTTAGAGGCTGTTTCCGAAACAGATTCAGGGACAATTGAATTTAGGACATTAGAAATCTTTTCAGCAGTGAGAACAATTCTCAGATTTATTAGCCAGTCCTCATAATTCGGCCCGGTAAGCTTGTTTGCATCAAGTATGCTTCGTAGTGAGATTAGTGATTTTGACATTTTTAAAATTCTGCATGTGAAAAGACAACATTTTTAGCAAACATTCATTTTATTAACTTTGCATACCAAAATAAATTTAGGTCTTTATTTTAAATTGGTATCTCCCACTATTTTCATCAAACTATATTACCCTCACTTATATAGTTCGGTAACATCTAATTAAAGATTTGCTAGCGAGATTAAAGATCCCATTTCAAATGTATATAACCTTGTGGATAGCACAACAAGCGATATACAAATAAATAGGTAGACAACTCTTGTCAATTACATCACCATGTAACTCCTTTTATTTTGCCTCTCAAATCATAATGGTTATGTGTGTGCACATCCGAACTAAAATGATTTAAGTTAAGTCCAACCTAGCACTTTCATAAATTTTAAAAAGAAAAATATTCGTCCTTGTGGATAGCACAACAAGACTAGATCGTTCAATTTTCTTGATAAGCATCAAATGTGATTTATTAACATCTTAAATACTCAATACTCGCCTTGTGGATAGCACAACAAACTCATATTAAATATTTAATACTCTATTAATTAATCATGCTAGAAGGCGACGTTCGATATTCTAAATATCATTTAAACGCTTCAGACTTAATATTATTTTTTTGAGGGGTTTGTTGTAATATCCGAGAATTACTGTGTAATTTAACAATTATCAATAAACGAATTTATGTGAAATTCTTGATTATTATGTCATTTAACAATTATCAATAAATGAATTTATGTGAAATTCTTGTGTATTTTCTTTTATTAGATGTACATGTGTTATACATACATGTGTTATTTTATGATAGATGATGAGGAGTATTTAAATAGTTGGTTTAGTTTAATTTAACTATTTAAATTGGTTAAGTATGGAATTAATTCTATTAATTTTGTGGGATGGCTTTATGGTATGAGTTTGAGTTTGGAGCGGAATTTAGAGGCTCGGACTGCGTATTTGAGTCCGGAACGTCGAAATTAGTCAGGATAGACTGTAACCACGAAAATGAGTCACGGTTGACTTTTTGGTCAAAGTCAACCGGTTGACTTTTTAGGTAAAAAGTCAACCACGAATTTTGGAGATGGATTTGATGAAACGGATAGTCCCATGACGTCCGGGACGTCGATTTTAGTAGGAGTCGATATGAGTATCGAAACATTTGGCTACGGAGGGCAAGACGGTCAAATGGTTATTTAATTAATTTAATTGATTAAATTAATATTTTAAATAAGAAATTTCAGAAACTGATGGGTCACTTGTGACAACCTAGCTGGGACAAGTTGGGAAAGGGAGTATACATATTATACAAGTTGATTAAGAAGAGAGTATTTCATTTTCTTCTCTTTAAACCCAAAAGCCTTTTCATTCTCTCAACTCCCATTCTCTTCTTCTTTAATTAACTAAATTGATGAGTGGGTATTATGAGGCTGTAATTTACGTTATGATATTGGAGGGGTGTAAGGTTCAAGCAATATCAATTATATATATACTCTCCACCCATGATGTTGTTGTTCTCTTTGTTAAAATCCTACGTGAGAGAAAATAGAGAGAGTGAGAGCTTGAGAAACCTTGAAGGAGTTCTAAAGATTTTAAGAGCCGAAGCGTACAGGCAAGGAGAATCGATAGCTACTTCAAATCAAGAGGAATTCACCTAAGTAAGTCGTTCATCAACTTTTCTATGTTCTTAAGAAAAATAGTGAAGAAAATGCATGTATAATTGTGGTAAATGATTTGTTTTGTCTGTGTGATGCTATCTTAGTGTTGTTTACTAATATGGGGATATTAAGAATAAAAATTATGGACTTAACATACTTCAATTACGTAGAGAATCAAGGAATTCGAGTTTGCATGTTAAGTGTTTGATAAAATGCCTCTTATATGTCAACTTGTTCAAATCATAGTAATTTAGTGAGTTTAATTGTTGTAACATGTGTATATATGTTAGTATATGTGTTCTGGACAGTAGGAGCCTTTCCATTGCATGCTAGAATCAAAAACATGGATTTTTGTCGAATTGAACTAAACTAAAATCTGTGACTTTTTGGGTTTTTCGGAGCTTGGGAATTATGGTTTCTGTGACCCGTTTATGGTAGCTAATAATTTTAAAAAATAGTATGTTGTATGAAGTCCAATCTGTCCAAATTTCAAAGAAATCGGAGTTATATTGTGCAAGTTATGAATTTCGTAAGCAAGCATGTTGGTACAAGAATCTGCAGAAAATCTGGGTTTTCTAGAATTTTTCTAAGTGTTAGAACCTGTTCTGGCACGCTTTTCAAGGAAGTCGGTTCGTGGTCTTAACTTGCTGTTTTCTGGAATGTGATATTTTTGTAAAATACTATGCTATATGGAGTATGTTGTGTCAAAAGGTCAGAGTCATATCATGCATGGTTTGGTCAGAATCAATTCGCAAAGTGGGCTGTTCAAAGCTGCAAAAATTTTCTGGGCAACGAAGAGCAGCGCAGCTGCGCCGCTCATCAGGCTTGTACCTGCGCAGCTGCGCCGGTCCGGGTCGGTCCGGGTCGGGTCTGATCCGGGTCGGGTCGGGTCGGGTCAGGCTGAAAAAATTTCAGAAACTTATTTTTTCCCATATTCTTATACTGAACTCCTGGACCTATTAGATACAACATGTTTATGTAGTTAAAGTGTATGTTAAGTATACGTGTTCGTTAATAAACTTATTAAAGTAAACGAAAATCGTTTTCTTTCGAATTAGAATTCGAGAACTAACTGGTTTAACGTGACATATATTATTAGGTTACGTGAAGGTTAATTGCTAGCTTAACAATAGCAGACATATCAGGCAAGTTTCTTACCCTATTTTTTCATTGAGAAATTAATCAATCCTTGTTCATTTGATTTCAGCGAGGGTAAGTTCGGACTTTGTGATTATTTAAATATTCATGCAAGTTCCTTTGACGTAAAATTCTACAACTTCAATTGTCTTGCAAGTTTTATTGCTGTTTATTCAGTTATTAATTAAACTGCTATGCTGTAAATTTCTATCGATTTAAAAGAACTATTTCCAAGTATGCTTTCTAGTTTTTGTTCAGCTAGAGATTGTTGATGACAAATGATTTAGTTCAAATCTTATGAAGCTATTTAAAGTTTACCAATCCAAATTGTTTTGGTGCGGTCTAGCATGAATACTAAGATGAACAACCCGAATAAAAGGGCAAACAGATATCGGGCATATAGTCCCATTTATGCTTATGCAGTTTAAACTTTATACTTGTGCACAATGTAGGGTACGATAGGCTGATCACCTGGAGTACTTGCAGAGACCATTTATTTGATTGTTAAACCGTCTGATGGTTTTCGATGAAATAAAGTAACGTTCAGGGTATTTAACACCCCTTAGTATGATATCAAGAATTCTTGAACTCCTATTCTTGATATTCTTGTGTAACACTTGATAATTCTTTCAACTATTGAGATACAGTCATGCAGATGCTTTTACTCCTGATGTATGTTTTCAAACTTCTTTATATACTTGTTGGGCAATTTGTGCTCATTCTTGTTTAAACCTTTCAGTTAAGGATGAGAAGGCTGAGGGCTCGGGCAAGGACAAGGGGAAGTCTAAGATGAAGTGATGAGAGTTGTTTATGTAATAAGTTATATTTCCGTATATGATGTTATATAGTGATAAACGCTAAGTTTAAGTTTTGGTTTATTAAAGGTTGTAAAGACTTGG
>JAINUT010000823.1:0-33901 GCA_020205555.1 Panax stipuleanatus | reverse complement strand
AGTCGAGCTTGTATCTACATTGCAAGTTGGACAAGCCATGTACCCTTTGGTACTCCATCCAGAAAGATTTGCCAGTGCAGGAAAATCGTTAATTGTCCATAAAACAGAAGCATGCATGTTAAAATTGCACCCAGTATAAGAGTCATATGTTTGAATTCCTTGTTCCCACAAATCAACAAGATCATCTATTAAAGGACGTAAATAAACATCGATTTCATTACCTGGTGCTTTTGGTCCAGGAATCAAAAGTGACATTATGAAAAAGGGCTCCTTCATGCACATCCAAGGGGGCAAATTATAAGGAGTGAGTATTACCGGCCACATGCTATATGAGCAACTCATATTTCCAAATGGATTGAATCTATCCGTGGCTAGGCCAAGACGAATGTTTCTTGGATCATTGGAAAACCATTCATACTTTCTATCAAACTCCTTCCACGATACAGAATCTACTGGATGCCTCAGTTCACCTTCTACTGAAATAAGTTTTTCCTTGTGCCACCGCATATCTTTTGCAATTTTTTTTGACATAAAAAGTCTTTGCAACCGCGGTTTTATAGGAAAGTATCTCAAAATCTTGTGTGGGATTTTTTTACCCTTCCCATCATTAACTTTCCATCTTGATTCCCGGCATACTGGACACTCTTCTAAATCCTTATTTTCTTGCCAAAAAATGGCACAATCATACCTTCAACAAAAATGAGACAGATTAACTATATATGAATAAGTGTTATAATTAAGGACTTTTTGATATGTTTTTACTTACTTGCATGCGTGTATTGGAAGGTATCCAAGGCCAATTTCACGTAGCATTGTCTTTGCCTCGTAGTATGATTTTGGCAAATTCGCACCATCAGGAAGAATATCTTTAATCAACTCAAGTAGCATGTCTATGGACTTATTTGTCCAATGGTTGAAAACCTTCAAATGCAGCAATTTTATAACAAATGACAAAATGGAGTACTTTTGGCATCCCAGATATAACTCTTTGTCTAACATATTAAGCATTTGTTCAAATCTGGTATGATTTCGATTTTGGAAGGTATCTTCATTCCCACCAACAGCAAAGGTTCCTCGATTAATATCTTCCATTAGTGTCTCAATTTCATCCTCATCACCATCTAAATCATAGTCCATAAACTCCTCATTTTGAGAGAAAATATTCTGACCATGTTCATTGGGTATACGTGGAATGGGTTCACCATGGTAAATCCACTTATCATAAGAAGGCATTATCCCATTTATGCACAAATGTGAAGACACCTCTTCTTGGGTTTTAGTGTATAGGTTCATACACTTGATACAAGGACATCTAATGTCAACTGTTGGGCCAAATGTTGCACGTACATGCTCAATGAAGCTTTTTGACCCCATTACGATAAGTTACTGATATAACGCTCATGATGCGTCCAGCTCTTATCCATGAAATTAAGTTCAACCTGAAATTTATTCAATCAACTCAATTACAATCAACTCAACCAGTGATTTAAACAATACCACAAGACACAAAAATCAGATAAAACAATAACTAGTAGTCATATTTAAATCATTATATTTGAGAGATCGAATCAAACTTTTAGTTAAACGAGTACATTGTCATACATTTGGGTCACTCTTACAGTTTAAAGGGAAACATTTGGGTCACTCTTACAGTTTTAAATAACAATTGTCAAAGATAAGGTCATAAAATCTTGATTTGTCACTCGTGTGTCTTTCAAATTTGCAAGTGAGGTAACTTAATAAGATATCATTATGTGTTTGTGACATGATTAAGAGTTGAGACACACAACCAGCAAATCTGCATGTCATAACTAATTTAAATGAGAATGGATAAACTCTAAGTTATAGAAAGATACCCCCTAATTTGGGCACTATAAAACAAGTGAAAAAAGAAATAAAGAAAAAGTACCAAGTATAATTTAGAACTAGCACAATATGGAGATTGAAGGCCTATTAATTCTCTGCTAATTAGGAATTATTCTGCACATACTAACCACATCCTAGAGCATACACGACAAGAGGCACACTTACATAAGCTTCACTGATGTTATAAAACATTAATAAGACCATTTAAACCTCAATTTTTAGTCCTAAATTGAGTGACCTAGGGTTCACTCAGAAGCACTCCACTTTATGGAGAATGAGAAGTTCAATTTTGACTTTTATAAACACAAGAGGGGTATGGATTCTTCTACTTCAGAGGCCTATTACAAGTTGCAACAAATTAATTATAATTAATTAACATAAAAATATATACTACAATTCGGTCAAAATATATACAACTATGCTCTACCTACCATAGAGGAATCCATTCATTGAAGAGTGAAAAGTGAAAATTTTGAATTAGTGAACACTTCATCCACAATCTAGCAAGTATCCAATAATTCACCCAAAAAAACTCAAAATAATAACAAATACAGGAACTATAAACTCAAATGCAGTCCTACCCGATACCCAATTAAAACTCCACAAATAATTTGGCAAAATATAAACTGCAAATAATAATTAATAGTTAGATTTGATTTCTTACCGAATTGAAAGAGAATAGAAGAGAAAAATAACCCTAGAACACGGATCCGGATCGACATGAGTGCAAGCGGAGAGAAGTAGACATGTGCCTTTGATGGAGCAAGCGAAGCTCTGAATCAACCTATATGTGAGTTTTGGCTAAGTAAGAAAGGAGAAACCCAAATTGGTATATGTGAGTTTTGGCCAAGTAAGAAAGGAGAAACCCCTCTCTTTTTTCCGTATACCTTTAAAAAACAACTATATGGTAAGTTAGGACTCTGTTCCAAAAACAGAGTTTGATAACATTTTTTTAAAAAAAAATAGAAGAATATTATATGTAAATTATTATTATTTTAAAAATTTTAAATTTATTTTAAATTTTAGGATATTATAATAATAACAAACTTAAATATAATTTTTTTTGTAGAATAAAAAATAATATTCTAACATTTATAGTCTGTTCCGCAAAAAAAAAGTAATATTATTATAATTTCGTTTATTGTCAATTAACAATGTTTAATACAATTAATAATTTAAATTACTTAAAAAATATTATTAAGAATAAATTTTTATTAAAATATTAATTACAATACATTTGAATTGTAGTATATTATAAATTAAAGAATAAACTCAAACTTGACTCTTTCGGTAAAACATATGTTTTTTTTCATTTGTGCTCAATTCTAGGGGTGCTCATCGGTAAAAAACCGAACGAGGTACCAAAAATACCAACCGGTACAGATCCAAAATTATCGAAAATTAAAGAACCGAGCTAGTATCGATTACCGGTTTCGGTACCAGTTCGGTACAAAATCGGTACAGGTTTTTTCTGTTCGATTTTCGGTTATACTCGCATGTTAATATATATAATTAATATAATAATAATAACAAATCATTAACTATTAATAATAATTAATATATAAAATAAAACTACAAAACATTATTAATATATATAAAAAATTAATAAAACTACTATTATATATAAATTATTAATATATAAACGAAATTAATTTAATATATAAAACTGAAAAAACTTAATTATTAATTATTATTATATTAAGAAATTTCATTTTTTTGATTTTTCCAATTTTTACCTAATTTAAAAAGTTCCTTACCGTACCGGTACCAAAAAATATAAAAAACCGAAAAATCGGTACCGAAAAAACCGGTACCGAAAAAAATGTTGAGGTCTTTGAGGATAATGAAGAAGTTGAACTTAACTTACTGAAGGTTCAAATCCTTGTGTTAAAAGAGAATTATTCTGACATCAAGTCCTCCAAGAAGCCCAATCACAAGATCACGAAAAATGCTGGCATCAAGTCCTCCAAAAGCCCAATCACAAGATCACAAACTCGATCTGCTCAACCATCACCTGTGGGTCGAACAAGCATTTACGTTCAATGATTGCACGGTCACCGAAATGCCAATGATGGTCATGCGAAGGAAGTGCGTACTCCCATTTCTACCTCGATGCAACGTACTAATGACACCATAGTTGGGTGAAAACTCTACCCCACAGCAGAATGTGGCCCAACACCGATGTCCGATGAGCAAGGGTCTGGACAATGTGAGTTTTATGTAAACCTATTTAGTAGACATATGTTATACACATTTGCGTGTGTGTGTATATATATATGATATACATAATTATTGTTTTCTTGTTAATTTGTTGTTCCTTTTACTTTTGACATCTAATATTTTGAATAATTTCATCTTCAGCAAAGAAAATACGCGGACCTACTCGCGGTATTGGTCTTGAGAAACTCACCAAGGCAAAAGGAAAGAAGTTGGCTATCAATGTGTCACCTAGTAAAGGAAGGCCCATAGATCCTACAGAATCTGCTAAGTTGTCGTTAGAGATAGGATTGATGGTCCGCCACCACCTCCCAGTGAATACCAAGTTCAAGGATATTACAAAGGGAGTAATTGAAGAATCATTGTCAAGGGTTGAAGTAAGATGCAGAATATTAAATTATGTCAAATATTGTTATTCATAGTTGGGTCTGCATTTGTCCTTTTGGCAATTAGTTTTTGTTTTATGCCTTGTTTATAAATCCATGGGAGAATGACACTCATTAGGATACAGTATTTGTTAGATAAAAGGTGCGAGTAACAATTGAATTCATGGATTAGAGTTGCATAGGCAAATTTTGCTGATTTTTATCTCATGAACTGGCTAATTTTGCTATATTATTTTTTCTTTAGGCTCGCTTCGATATCGACCTTTCTAAACCTCATGTGAAGCGTGTTGCACTTGGAATAATGAAGGATAGGAATAGAGGGCAGAGGTGTAAGCTTTACAAATTATTCAAAACTTTTCATTCAACCGAAGATGCTAGGAAAAATCCTCCAAACAAACATTGATATAGCCAAGTGGAATGAAATGTGTGATTATTGGATATCGCCAAAATTTATTGTATGATTATTCTAACTTTAATCGTTTATTTTATATGCTTATTATTTTAAGTTTTTTTAAAAGATTATATTTTAATTATTTGTTCAATGATTTTTTTTTTCCAGCATCGCTCAGAAGTAAACAAGAAAAATCGAGGCAATAATGGCATTCATAGTGGAGGGTCAAAACCATTTGTTGTTCATCATTCTGAGAAGTTATGTATTTATATATGTTTCAAATTGGTTAAATTTGTTGAGGATTGTGATATTGTATATGTAGCTGAATATTAATTTGCTCATTATCTGAATTGAGGAATTGAAGTTTAGGTTCAGAAATTCATTATGTATTATGAAGTGTTGTCCCTGTTTGTTGCAGCTTATACAGATATTTTCAAATATGTTGGTTGGTGCTGTAGTGTTTGTTGCACCTTATGTATAAAAGCTAAAATGAGATTATTGCTTAAAAAAGGTGCAACCTGCAACTTGCACAACTATTATTGTTATGCACAGTTTGTGCAAATTAAAGTAGTCTTTGTTTAATGATACATATTGAATATGCCAAGTATCTGTGGCTACTAGCCACAAACACCACGAGCCATGTTTGTCCTGAAACTTTGCATAGGTAACAGGTCTGCTTTGTGCATAAGCACTTTCTCAGCTTAGAATAGATGCACATCTTTTGTATTACTTTTCTCAGCTTAGAACCTGCATACCACACAATAACACCAGATAAATGGAAATAAATTGTTACAAATTCATCATCCTTATTTTAAGGTTAAGAGTCTAAATGTTGAATAAGTTCATTTATGAGGAAAGCACATTCATCCTAAATCAAACAACTCAAATACAATTATCAATTAACAACACATTCATCCAAAGTCAAACAACACAATTTATAAAGCTTACAAACTTGCTTTATAATCATATGCTTGATCATATTGACAAGTTTTGATCATACTCTTTGTACTGAGGCCGTGTAGCCATACTATAGTGGCCTGTATCTACCTTTTTGTCTAACCACGTGTGTTCTTCCAAATTCACTGCTAATTACATCTAAGGATTCACATCCAAGAAACACCACCAAAGCAATCCCTGCATCTCCCATTTAATTGATTCACTGCTAATTACATGAAACACAAAAATCAATCAGTTAGGTTCAGGACATTAATCATAAATAAACAAAGTAATCAAATCACAGGCACAAACAACAAACATAATCAAACAGAAACCAATCTTATTTTCCCCATTGCTAACTTAGTAGCTTGTGCTTAAAATTGAAGAAAATAAATATAACACTCTCAATCATTATGGAATATGTACCCGTTCGGTTTTTCTTATTCTCTCTATGTTGGATTCAAGTATGTACATATTCTTGGAAACTTTGTTTCATTGGAAATCTAAAGGAAATTCAAATCCTCCTTTTTTTCTCCCCATTGGGTGATATTGTGATGCTTTATTAGTTGTGCAATTGTAACTGAAGCTATGTTGGCAATTCAATTCCAAGCCTTGGAATTGGAATCGAGGATGAGTTTTAGCTAATTTTCAATTTCACAATGTGTTTTCTATTTTAATTCCGAAACTGGGTGTTGAGTTGCCAAACATTATTAGTGTAGCATGGCCTTTCTTTGGAGCATAGAGCAGTGAATGGCAACATTTAAAGCGCTGATAAGCATAACATTTAATTTGGAATGGAGAAAGAGGGTATAAGTTAATGTGATATTTTTCATTTGTAAATATCCTTCACACATGTATTTAGGCCTTCATCATGATTTATATTTAAGCAAACAGAAAATGATTGGTCTTTAATTACTTTTGAATTAAAATCTTACAGTTATAATTATATATGCTTCTGACTCTTAAAGTGTCAACTTCTGCTACTACAAACTGACAAGCTATGCTTGAAACTAGAAAACCAGGATACTTAAGCCTTAATTCATGTTCCTTGTACAAAAAATTATATAATAATGCTCTCGTTATTAATTATTCTAATTTGATTTTCAGGGAGATCCAATTGAAGGTTACAAGAGCACACATTAGAAAAAGAAAACAAACGGCTGGATACAACCTGAAAATGAAGCTGTATACGTAAGTTATACAAACCTTATCTTGTTTTTAAATTTGTGATTATGTAATGAATTAGTTGCATTTGTTGTTAATTTCACAGAATGAAATGAAATTACCTGAGTCTGAATGCACCTCTGAGATGAACGCAGAATCTGGAAATTTTGACAATAATGACAAAAGGGAGATTATGTCTCGAGTGTTGGGTAAGAAGGCAGGGAGATTGATTGGCTTTGGATTTGGACCTCGAGCAGAGAAGTCTTCGTCTATCGATAAAGAAAAATGTGCATTGGCAATAGAGTTAGAAACGTCTCACAAAAAAAATGAAGAGCTTGAAGCAACCATTCAGGCACAAGGCAAACGGATGGACAATCTTGAGAATATACTTAACAAGTTAGCCGACTATCCACAATTTCTACAGTTGATTCAAGGCAACAGCAGCTTAGGGACAGAAAGAGTTGGAAACAACTCTTGATCGCTATTTATGGACATTCAAAACTGTTGAACTTTTGTTGTGGACACTTTTGAATCTTGGATATTAATGTTGAACTTTATGTTAGACTTGGTATATCATTAATTTATAGTATAATGGATGGTATTTGGATTTTGATTTTCTAATTTTGGTTAAATATGATCGAAAGATTTGATTTAGTTAAGCTATTGTTGTAATTGATGGTTTGTTATTGTTACAGTTCTTAACTTGTTTCAGGCCAAAAATTGGTAGTATAATGGATGGTTTGATTTAATTTTTGCTTTTAAGACACACCAATGTGGTATGATTGACATCAGATTGCTGTACTGGAAGACCTAAAAGATGAAGCTGCAGAGCAAGTGGATGTTGAGGTTGAAGATGAACCTAGAACAAGTGAGACTGACCCAGAGGCAGCAGAGCCAAATTCCAAGACCGATGGAAGGCGATGTGGCTTATGTGGGGGAGGAACTGATGGTAAACCTCCAAAAGTATTAGTACAGGAGGGGCTGGGAGTGCTAATGAGGCATACTGTGGATCTTCTGCTTCTGGCTAGGGCGCCTCTTAGGTCCCATAAATGTTCGTTTGGGCATTGCTGGAATATGGGTTCATCAACATTGTGCCGTATGGAGTCTAGAGGTATGGTTTTTTTACTTAATCTATTATCTATAAGTAAACCCCTCAATCATTATGGAATATTACAACACAAGGTTTCACTTTTTCAGAACTTCTAATTAATATTTTTATTTGAATTCAATTAGGAAACAAGGTGCATAATTTTCTCTTTAGGCTACTGCTTTTAGAGGCTAGATGCATGTTTATTTATGGAAAAATTGTTTCTCTTTAATTACTATTATAAGGTATGTGAAAAGTAAATATTTCAATATATGGTGCATTATGAATAGGCAAATAATATGTGTCGTCCATCTAGTTCCTTCTGGTTACTTTTGAATCTCTGAAAGTGAAGGTACAAGCTTCTGATAGTGAGATGGTTGTATCAATCTTGATTGAGTTGAACTACGCAAATGCCATTTATAACCATTTACCCTTTGTGAGGCCCTTGCCAATAAATATGTATAGGAGGATGTTGTCGTATGATAGAGAAATTCACTATTTGTTTTATATTTAAACACATCTTAAGCTTTCTTACTTGTGAATGGACAAGAATCGAATTTATGCTACAGCAAGGGACATTATGATATTTTTTATAGTAAACAATTTAGGCAAACTTTAAGGCAAGTTTAATTGAGTGGCCTCCTGTTTTCTCACCCCCTTATCAGTATTTGCTGTGTATTTGAAGTTTAATATTTCCTCTATAATGGGGAAAAAAAGAAAATTATGTAGAAAATACTACTCAAATCATCATAGTTTAATTTTTAGATCAAATGCTTTTGGAGCTGCTTGTTGCCTAAAATTAAAATGTGAAAATTGATGGTTTAATCTTTTGGAACTAGCGTGAAAGTTTTTGTTCAATTCAGATATTTTACAATGTCCAATGTAGTAGTTACTCTGTGCCCTCACTCACTGCTAAGGGAAAAATATACTACAAAATAAAATATGTCCCTGCGTTAAAAAAGAAGAAGAGGTTGATACTTGAGCAAAGATACTGAAATGGGGGAGTTCGGGATATCAACACACTGTATTAGTCAATTTATGATAACCCGATCCGATCCATGAAATGATTAACAATGCATGATTAACAATTCACGTAATATCACTGTGATAACTAATCCCCATTAAGTTTGATTGTTTTTATTATTACTTTTACATTTATTGTTCACTTTGGCAGAAAGTACAATTTAACTCTATTTATATGATTGATCCATGATAGTGGGCTCATATGATATATCATAGGAGTAGAATCATAGATATCATTAGCGAAATATACAGTCTGAAAGTTAGATGTAACTAAGATGCCATTTTAATAGTCGTTACAAAACATTTTAATAGTCATTGCAAAACATTGCACAAAATACGCAACGAAAGAAAAATTGTTTACAATGAATTTGGTCCATATTAGGCTACGAAATATGGCAACCAAAAATCTTTCGTTGCCCACAAGATTTAATCATTTTAAACTACATCCAATTTACTACAATCTCTAATTTTTGTAAATTAGAAAATATATCTATATGTGCTCAATTTTAATTTCAAAATTATAACTCTGATAAAAAAAAATTGGGCATTTATTTTGAGACGAAGGGAGTGAAACATTTAACTGTATAAGTTTGCGTCTAAATAAATAAAAATTTTAAATTGTAAAATGATGCATTTTAGGTGGAAAAAATAGGCCGAAATGTAATTATTGGGTTTGTCTTAATTTTGGACAACAATTTACTAGTCGTTGCATAAAAATGTATTAAATATGCAACGAAAAAAAATTGTTGCCAATGAATGTGGCCTATATTAGGCAACGAAATATAGCAACACAAAAATTTTCGTTGCCGACGATGAGAAGAAATCTCATTGGCAACAAAAAAGTAAATAGGCGGTGGGTTTTTTTTTCCGCCAACGATTTGGCAACGAATTTTTGCAACGACTTATGAATTTCATTGCGAAAAATGAAAGCCTTTCATAAATTGCAACGAATGACAAATTTCGTTGCTAAACATGCATTTTTGGCAACGATTTTATAAGTCGTTGCCCAAAAAATCGTTGCCAAATGTCCATTTTTTTTGTAGTGTATGTTTATAATATAGGTTATTAATAGCACTTAAGCTATCCGTGAATAGGTTTGGATAGTGAAGCATGAGTTAGTTAAGGAATTAACTAATAAGAATAAATATTAGTTAATTTAAGTTGGGAGTTATATTATGGAATAATATAATGAGAGTATTGAACCTTCATTAACTATGATGATATAGTACAGTGTTTAATTTACTTAAGTAAAGGAGTGAATTAATGTGTGTTGAATATGTAATTATAGTTGGTACTTATATATATATTACGTAGAATAGTAATATGTGAGAAAGTCTAATGTGCGAATAACGTTAATAAATATATATACGTTATTAAAAGGGAGATGTAAATCATTATTTTATTTAAATAATTATTTTATATTTCTAATAAAAGGTATTAAAATAATTTTTAATGTTGAATTATTTTAATAAAAGGAGGAAATGTTATTTTTGAATAATAATATTACCTTATATGTTTTTGTATGAGGTGTGATTGGTTAATATAGTAAATATATTAAAACGTATTTGTTATATGTAATTAAATTGATGGAAACGATTTATTATAATAGAAAATAAACTTATTATCTATTTTCTATATATAATATATGTACATGTGTCATACATATAGTTATTTGATATTATATTAAGAATAATATCATGAGACAATAAGTAAATTATTTTCTAATAACGAATGTGCTTATTTGGAGAAAATATAATATTTTATGATATGGCTAAATACATAATTTTAAATGTATTTTCAAGGGAGTTTAATTAATGAAAGGAAACTAAGTTATTTTTAATATATTAAATAACTTAAGTTATTATTTGATCGTGAATATTATTATTGAAATAATTAATAGAGTATATATTAATTAAAGGTTATACTTATTATAAGTATAATTAATTGAAGTAGTTTAGCATTTTAATAGCTTGAGTTATTATATTACCGTAAAGGTTATATAGAATATTGGCGTATTTCCATTCACGATATATTTATATATGTGAACCTTGTGACTTAATAGTTCTAATTATATTGAACATGTTATAAGTAGTAAGTGATGGGAATAATAATAAGCTTGAGATTAAGCTTGTGAAAATGCCTTGTGTGGCACGATAATAGATTCGGTAATGAATCGATTAATTCAAGGATGAAAGAATTATTAATTAAGCAATTAATCTATATTAATTGTTATTATAATAATATGTTGAATTATTATTATTGCGAGTGATAGCATGATAATAAGTATATTTGTTATAAATATAATAAGATAATTAACTATATAAATGTTAATTAATTGTTATGGAAATTATAATTCCATTGATTAAATGAGAAATAGATTAATTAATATTATTATTAATTAATTGATAAGATAAGTAATTTATTAAATTCTATGTGCAACCATGCGATATTAAAAGTATAACGTATGATAGTTAACTATATGTTATGCGAAATATATAGTGCAATATGACTATGTTATTTATGAATATAAACTATATAGTAAAGTTTATTGAGTTGTAAGAGATACATGTAATGTGGGTGTGACAATGTGTATACAATAAATAAATAAATATATTGTAAACAATTATTGAATTAATAAAATTTAATAATAAAGGAGATAATACACCGTGATGGTACCCGAAAGAATTATATCCGGTAGGATGAAATGTACATGGATTATATATGTGCAAGTTAAAAATTTCTACATGATAGTATTATTATTTATTAGGATTACATGGTGACTCTAGTTATAACTTAAGTATATATTATATGTATATAACTTAAGTGTTAATACTCTTCATTTGCCAAATGCTGAGTTTTCTGCCTTGTCCCTAATTGAGTGACCCAATTCCTTCTCACGTGTATAATTCATGAAGCCTAAGCCTATTTTTATCAAACTCAACAACATTAGCTTCATAGTAATAATGATAAGGGAGTGGGGATCATGATGGATTTCAACAACTACTCCAACTACTCTCTATGAACCAATGTGCTCTTCTCATTTCTGTTGGTTTGAATTGGTGGAGAAAACCATTGTCTGTGTAAAAGAGTTTCTATAAATAGAACACTTCTCCTTCTCATTTCATTTGCTGGAAGTTTTCTGTTAACCAAGAATTTAGAGGGAGTATATCATTTTGGTAAAAATCTGAGAATAAGGGAAATTGTAGCAGCAAGCTTAGCAAGCCACCTTAACAGAGGTATAATACCTATTGTTGTCCTTCATGCTCTTCATTTCTTATTCTCTGTAAAATTCCCATTCATGCTCTACATTGTCAATTTCTTGATTATGCTATCTAGATGTTAATTGAATTATGGAGTATGTCTGTTAAGTATTAGTCGAGTTAGTAGGCATGTTAGAACTGTTTTATGGCTGGAACATAAACGAAGTTCGTAATTAATTTGTGAGTTGGGTTGCAGTCTGCCGAGCAGAAAGCTGCTCTGTCTCTGGCCGGCCAACTGCGCAGCTGCGCCAGTTTTGTACTGGCCAGAGGCGCAGCTGCGCCGGTACCAGACGTTTTGTTGGCCAAGGCCCTGCGCAGCTGCGCCAGTTTTGAACTGGGGAGCTGCGCAGCTGCGCCGGTCTCAGTTTCTGGTTTTTGTTTTCTGCTTCAAATCTGATGGTGCTAATTTGTGGATACCACTTTGAACAAACATAAAAGTTGGTGGTAACTCATATTACATGTTTCTTGGTACTACATGCATGATTTTAGCCATGTTAGAATGTATATCATGAAATGGAAAGCGTATATTTTAAAGAAAAACTTATAGTTTTAAAATGGAACTTATAGTTTTAAATATGAACGTTGACACATACGTGAGACGTGAACATTCTGATCTTGTGAAGATGTTAACATACCTTAACTACATATGATAAGAGCTTTAAAGTTGTCTTGTATGTGTCGATTTGTATCGTTCAAGTTTAAAATGATTTCAAAGGCGAACTTGAATATGTTTTCAAATCAAGTTGCATTAAGTATGAGTAGCTAGATTCTAAAGATTTAAGATGCCATGTTTGTGTTTATTACGTCTCTAAATATGATTCGTACGTGATTGGATATATTGACAACTAACCAAGCATGAGTTCAAGCATGTTTTAAAGTGATAAACGAAGCATGTTTTTAAACTAATAACTATGATAGTTACATGTATGAAGAATGAATATACATGAACATGCCCAACATAAGTTACATGAATACTTTATGTGTTTAAAAAGCTAGCATGATAAACTTTGTGATGTTCATGACCTTGAGTGGCCTTCAATTGTTAGAATGTTGACTTAGAACCTATATCGTGTAAATTGAACGTGAAAAGGTTGAACGAGCATGAAAGTATCATTTAATATGTATACATGCTATGTAGGACCATATGTTAATACTTGAATCTGACTTCGACAGTTAATAGCGTATATTTGCTTTGATATGGTCTTATGTGTTAGTAATGATATATGAGAATGATTAACTCAAAAGATGGACTACACTAGCTATATGTAAATAGATTAGTGGTAGACGGGCATGTGTATGTGAAGAATGGTAGTAAGTACGTAAGGTTAAAATATACTTATACGTACATAATTATTCTAGGAATACGATAAGAATGTGAGATGAAGGTTCTAAGAACCAAGATAGACAACAATGTAATACTTATTATTATATTGAGAATGTATGGAAGTGTATAACTGATAGGTGTGATCTCTATGATTAATATAACTGTGTAGGATTACACAAAGTGTAGAGATTCTTAAGCAGTTAAGTCGTAGTTGTTAAACTACGAATCAGGCAAGTCTTTCAGTTCCTATTTGATATATGAATTCAATAACTGTTAGTTGAATTATATTATATTGTGATAATGTGAACTTATATATGAACTGTATTTGAGATATAAATGAGATTGAAAGTTGATCTTTGATGATATACTTGTTATGTGAAAAGTAACATGCGTAGTAAATATAAACTGTTTATAAATGCATGAACTGAGTATGATGTTATATGCTATGTGATGCATGAGGACTGTTAGAATTGCTGAGCTGTCAGCTCACTCTTGCAAATAACCACTTTTGCAGGTTAAGGATTCACGGTAAAGATTTCGTGCTTCTTGATTGATAAAGATAGATAGTATCGCATTGAAGAATATTACTTAGATTATTGTCTGGACCATGTTTAGATTCTAGATGATGCACTCGATAGTTGCTTACACTGTTTAATACTTGTTGTATTGTAAGAATGTATTAATTAATACATAGAGGATATCGAGTTGAGTTGTAAACGTTATACGATAACTCAAATAGAATGAATCATATTTTATAATTGATTCAAGGATTGTAATTGATTCAAAGTTATGGAATCAATAAGAAGAATTTATTCAAAGGATATTGAAAAGTTTAAATTATTCCGCATTTTAGTAACATTGAATATGATGTAAAGACGAGATCTTGGATATAAATAGAATTTATATTCTAAATTGTAATAAAGCAAGTTATATTCTTTAGTTTTGAATAAAAGATGTAATAGTTTGACGATAGTAGTATCGTGACTGCACCGGATCCGAGGTTTCGAAGGAACGTGGATTTGGGGGCGTCACAGGTTACATATATTGTATATATGTTATATGTATATTATATCTATAACAAATTATAATATACGTTAATTAGAAAATAAAGTTAGAAGAGTTAGTCAGTTAGAGAAAACAAAGAAAGAACAGAGAAAAGATAGAGAGAAAAAGGAAGAAGAGAGAAGAAGAAGAATACTTTGAGAAATCCAAAGGAAAGCTAAACCCCATCACCCTCTTCTTCTTCCAACTACTAATTAAAGGGGTATAATCTCTAAACCTTGTAATTTAAAATATTGTTTGATGTTCTTCAACATGTTATTCTCTATAAACGTGAATTTTCATAAAAAATGTATGATCATGGTTTATATATATATATATATATATATATATATATATATGTTTATAACATGCTTATGTATAATCTGTATGCTTAATTAATTGTTTAATTCATATACATGAGATGAACATGAGGAATTCATGTTCATCAAAAGTTACAGTGATGTATTTTGAAAATAGTTTACTTTAAAATCAAAATTTAAGTTTAATTGTTAATTGTTATATAAATTGAGTTTAGAATATGTTAACTTGTCAAGAAAAGAATTCATGTGTGATTTGAATTGTGTATTTTGATTGAGTAACAATTCACAGTGTTCAATTTATTAAGAACACTGAAAAATAATTTTTCTCTAATTCTTACAAAATTAAGAGTTTTAAATTATATGTTTGATGTCTATATGTGTTAGAACATATTAAAATCATGTACTGTTATTGTTTATGTGAATTGGTTTGACTGACTTTAGAAATTGATGTCGAGAAATAGTCATTTGGTTTTTTTCTCTGCAAAGTTCACGACACTTGTCAGAGCAGTCTGCACAGTGGCGCAGCCGCGCCGCTCCCAAGACCATTTGGAGCGTGGCCGCGCTGGTCCTGCAGATTGGGCAAAAAGCTATTTTAATTGTACAAAATTATAAGATTTATTATGTAATAAATTATAAAGCATGTTGATAAAATTAAAATGCTAAATGGACAGTAATGAATTATATTAATAAAATATAATATGTAATTATAATTTGAATAATTATAATTAAGAAAAATGTGTAATCTAAATTATAAATTGTTGATTATAATTTAAGTAGTGCATGAATTGATATTGATTAATCAAAGTAATTGTTTAATTTAAATTATAATTGGTTTAATTATAATTTAATTAATATAAATGCATAAATTTAGTTTGATTAATTTTAATCAAAGTACATGTTTAATTTAAATTATAATTTATTCATTATAATTTATTTATATAAAATGTAATTATAATTTGATAAATTATAATTAAATTGAATGATTAATTTAAATTATTATTTATTTAATTATAATTTAATTAATGTAAGATGTAATTATAATTAAAATGAATTATTTAATTTAAATTATAATTTATTAATATGAGTACATAGTGATTATTTGATTAATTATGTGAACATGTGATGTGATTAATTATGCGATAATTAATTATTTAATAATTAAAGAGGAATGAGTTAACCTAGATGAGTTAACTAATTATGTGAATTAGTTATGTGATAACTAATTTAGATTATTTTTGTTAATTACATATATGTGTAGGATTTATTAAAGAACGTGAGTTGTAACTGTAGCTTGCGCTTGAGGCAAGTTTTCTAAACTCAAATTTGTTATTGTTTGTTTTAAATTCAAATATTTATTATATTTAAGATTGTCCTTTTATTTCTGCAGTGGAAGAGTACTTATTTAAAGTTCATGATTTAATTAAAGTGACCTTGACTTAATTGTTCAAGTAAAGTGATCTATCTTATTTTTCGTATTCTTTAATTTAAATTCTAAAGCATAAGTTATTCATAATTCGTTATTATTAAATTATTCTTGATTATTGTGAGTCGATTCAACTACTCCTTTGCATTTAATTTGTAGTTGAAACTCCAAATTTCCTCATAAGCTTATCCAAACCAAACTTTCTTTGGTGCGGACTCGTATCAAATACTGAGATGAACAACCCTATTTATTAAAGGAGGTTACTACGCTAAAGCGTTAAATGTTTGTGCACAATACATGGTACGAAGGGCTGATCCCCCTAAGTACGAGTTAAGAGTCCATAGTCTACATGACTGTTAAAGATTTAAATATAAATTTTTATAACCTAGGAAAAAGTTCAAGGTCTTACGACCCTCAGATGTTTTCAATATTCGAAATTCTAAATATTGAAGAAAGAATTATTATTCAATTCTTTATGAAAGAAAAGTTATTCAAATCTATTGAAATTATTCAATTACGTGATATTATTGATATTCCTAGTCTGCTTTCGTTACTCACTCTTGCAATTTAAATAACTATTACAGCTAAAGTTGAAAGTTTTGACGCTCCGTCAACCAGTAAGGGCAAAGGCAAGCTGAACAAGTGAAGACTTGTTTTATTTGTTAATTATGAATTGTAACAAGACTGGATTACTTTATGTTATGTTTTTATTTTCCACATTTGATGTTTATGTTAAGGTTAGATAAATCCTGGGATTATTTGGATAAAGTTATAATCCTTTTTATAAGGAAGATTTTTATTTAAATATAAGGTTGTAATTTATTTTACATTCCTTATTATTGGGTAGATGTATGTTTTATTTAGATAGTGTCAGACCCTCTGACCTTCGCTAAAGTAGCCTTCAATGGCTGATACCAACGGACCGTTCCCGATGTTTTGTTGGAGTTATCGCCAACGGCTGAATGTGTCAGACCCTCTGACCCCTTCACTGAAGTAGCCTTCAACTACTGATACCACCGGATCGTTCCCGACGCTTTGTTGGGGTTATCGCCAACGGTTGATAATGTCATACCTCTGACCTTCGCTGAAGTAGCTTTCAATGGCTGATACCACCGGACTGTTCCCAATGCTTTGTTGGAGTTATCGCCAACGGCTGAACGTGTCGGACCCTCTGACCTTCACTGAAGTAGCCTTCAACGGCTGATACCACCGGATCGTTCCCGACGCTTGTTGGAGTTATCGCCAATGGCTGATAGTGTCATACCTGATTAATCTCGATGTGGGGGTACTCTTTCTATAAAACACACCCTCGGATCAGTCTGGATGCCTTGATACAGTCAGAACCTACCGTTCATATCGTCGGACCTTCCCGATGCTCTGACAACGGCAGTTTTCAGCAGTTTTTCGCAGTTTTTCATCAGTTTTTCAACAGTTTTCATCATTGGTCCCCGGATATCGTTTCGGGATGAACCAATAGCTTACATAACGTTTTTCTTTCCGTCAAGAATCGCCGCTCATGCGCAAGATTCAGGATAATCCGCTCAATAGTTATAGCACTTTTTTCTAGGAGTTAACTTTTCAGCCATTTAAACTCTATTCACTTAAACTAGACCGCGCTGGAGGGGGTGGGCCCCACCTTAGGGAGCCAGCAAGTAGGGGGTTGCGGCAGCTGCATGTGAGGCTGCTCCCTCCTACGAGTTTAAGTTGAGCTCCCGTGGATTTTCAAATTCATTTTCAATTATGAATCCTAAAGGAAATCCGATTTATTTCTCAGATTTACGGAGTTCGGGTAGTTTTTTTTCAGATCTATCACCGTACAAATGCCTTGCACATCTTCGATACGTTTACATCCTTTCTTTTCCAGTTTTGACCGGTAGAATGTTATAAACCACGTAAGGTGCTTTTAAACACAATGTATCAAATAGATGTGCTTATATGACTTGATAAAAAATTTTAGGACTTCATAAGTATGCATATTTTATTGTGATGCACATTTTGATGTAAAAAATTGAATTCTGAAACAGTCAATTGACGCCCCTTTTTGATCAGTTTACTCATCCTTTTTTAGGCCAAGTGAGCCTGAATTTTCAACTAAAAATACTTATGGTAATTTAGCTGCCACAGGGAGGTTACTTTGATTTTTTTTTTCATAGATATGAACTGTTTCTATATTTAGGTAGGTGTGCTACTGAATGGCCACCTAGTCATGCCTGTGTGCATGCGGACAGTCCATTTTACAAAGGAGACTCTAGTGAAATTTTTTCAAAAAGCCTGAATCTTTAATAAACATGCAAGTTTGACCCTACTGGGGATTTTGGTTGACCCATGCATGTCTCAGGACTTAAAAATGTAGGAATTACTAATTTAATTTGATAAACCAAGGTTTTAGGCTTACCTCACCCTTTTTGAGGTGATTTGGAGGACTGTCCAGGTTATGGAGCCAAATAGACCGGGTAGTGCCAGCAGGTCATTTCAGGAGTTCGGTGGAGGGGAGTCTCCTATGTTCCTCAGCCACGACCGGCCCGGCCGCCTCGCAAATGGCTGAGTTAGTGATTCGTCCTATCTGGGTGATTAACCGATTAATGTGGACGATAAGGATGAACCTTTTGTTGATCCTGCTCCTAAGTCAGGCTCCACGTGCGGAGCTTCCAGGCATTGTGTGCCACTTAAGGAGCTCTCTGGGAGATTTGAGGCGCATCCATCGAGATACCTTCACGCCAACGAGGTGACTGAAGTTTTTCTTCTTCTAGATTTTCTTTCTTTTGCCATTTTTAGGGCATAGGTTTGATTTGGATGCTTTTTGATGCAGGTTCCCTACTTACATAGCCCAGGGGGAACATGTTCAATGTCCATTCCCTTTACCATACTCTACATCCTGAGTATCGGGCCATTATTGATACCTGGGGGTTTCAGGCATTCTTTTCTATCCTCCCCCGTCGTTGCCCCTGGGGTATCTGAGGGCATTATCTGAGAGCTAGTTCCACCAGACCCAGTCTCTCTTATTTGTTGGAGTGCAAGGTGATGAGCACATATGGGACTAGAGGCTCATTACCGGATAGAGTTCGCAGGTGAGCCAGTGCCGGTTGTAGCTGACATTTCACCTAATGTCGTTTGATCACTCATTTGAGTTCCCACAATGGCCATCAAGGATCGGCCGATCCGTTCTGGTCCTTGAGCGTAGATGCCCAAAGTGGGCTTTGACTGAGCCTCTGCCTGATGCTCAGAGGGTTAAAGATCGCATCCTGAGGAGACTATTTTTACTGATCATCAGGGGTTGTTTCCTTGCATACAACTCTTCTATGGTGTCCTTTGCCCTGGTTAGCGCTACTCGATACGTGGAGCGCCTTAGTGATTTTGATTGGGGTACCTATTCCTTGCTTATTTTCTTTAAGGGATGTGCATGCACTCGAAGGGGTACCTATCCTTTACCCATTCCTGCTGGTGAGTACATCTCTCTTGTACCTTTTTTATTTCCTCCTTTATATTTGTCAATCTTGATCACTGAGGACTTTTTATATTTGCATGTCTAATTTTGAGCATATGAGAGGCTTCCTTGCCTACGTCCTGCCACTACTTTGGGCCTGGAGACTTATTTGATGGGACGGCGTTGGCATCACTCCACATTGACGGAGGTCCCTGTAGCTGAGGGACTTTCACCGACTCACGCCTGCAACTAGAGTTATGACTGTCGGATCGATAAGGTGGGTCCTGTATACCTAATAATTTTTGACAGTTGTGTTTGAGGATGACTTTCCCACTGGTCGGGAGTTTCATTATCCACCACGAGTTCCATTTTTGATAGAGGGAGGTTGGGAGCTCTATTAGGAGAGTATGCTATTCGGAACACCACGGGACCGATATCTGCATTCCCTTTTTTTCTTCCTGCTTGGCATCATTGGCCATTAGTTCAGCCACTCACAAGACCTTCCACTGGTGGGGTAGATGGCTTAGCCTGTCAGAGGGTCCTTACATCCAGGAGGCATTTCACAGTGGTGGAGTCCTCGTACCATTGGGGCTCAGACTCGTGCTACCCAGTTATGGGCAGACATGGGCCGGGGTCTGTGATGATGACAAACTGGATAGCTTGCCTCCGAGAATCCAACTCATCTGGACCAGATTACCGGATTGACCCAGAAATTGGAGAGCAGCTTCATATTTTCATCAGGCACCTTGGCCGGGATCCTTCCGAGGCAGACTCTTTTGATCCATTCAGCTTCATCAGGTCCATTTTCTAGCAGTTATGCAAGTGCTGATCCTCCCTTGTATCGACCGGACATTCCCACTGGCCGAGATTTTGTGACTCATGAGGAGCTGGAGCAAGTTAATAGCCTGCAGACAGATATTCTTGATCTCTTCGGCTAGCTTTTCTCACTATATCTTTTGATAGGCCTCTGTTTAGATAATGGGCGATTGTGCCCCATTTCTCGCTATATCTTTTGATAGGCTCCTGTTAGTAGTTGGGCGGATGTGCCTTATTTCCCTACACTTTTTATTTTGTATTTTATTAGCAGACAGAGATGATGCTTGCAGTAGATAGTTTATTCTCGCTATGCATGATATTTCCTATCTATTACATCATGTTATCATTGTCATTATGTATATATTATGTCATAGATATGCATTTAGATAGTGAGTTCAGATTTGACCCCTGGATGGTCTTATGATACGGTGATACAGATGTCGTCATCTACGGTCAGCCATATTTAGCACTCACCACCATCCTTGGTAGCATCCTCATTGAGGTCTCTGGTACGATAGTCTGCCCCATATAGCCAGAGGGACAGTAGATCAGATGCTAGGGCATTCCTTGGCCCTTCTAGATTCAAGGTTCTGCACGGATTCGTAGATGGCATTTTATCATGCAAGATACCTGAGCGGTAGGTTTTCTGCTTTGGACTATACGAGTGACTCTGACCCTAGAGGACTATGAGCGTCTACACATTTTAGCACTGGACCTGCCCTGCGCTCGCACAACTATCAGTGACATGAGGAGGCCATTTATGACTAAGTCGGGTCTGAGACGTAGAGTAGTCTTTGAGGAGCTCATTTCAGGACCTATGATATCCATCGACTTTCTGATCGGATCGCTTTAGCCGGCTAGACAGCTACGAGCTGTACTCTGGGGATTTTATCATTTCGGCATATGAGTGGCAGCTTGCCCGTGTAGACATCCTGCTGATGTGCGTCACGGCTTATGTATATATGCCACTATATTTGGACCATTTGGATATTGGCTTGATGGTCGTGGTCCGTTCCCTCAGACATGGTAGTACTATTCTGCCGATGATACTGGCCGAGACCTTGAGGTCGGCTAACTTTTGCAGCACCCATCCAGAGGGTTTTTTAGAGGTAGCTCTGTCCTGCTGTATGTATGGCTCATGACATATTTTGGCACCTTTAGACACCATGGGTACTGCTTTACCCATGAGATAGCTATGCCATACTCCTTCCAGCCAGCAGATTGTTCGGATGCAGCGACATGGTCGGCCTTTTTGTCAGATATTGAGCATCTATTTTTGATCTTACCATGCTCAGGGCTTGTCTCTCCTTACAGCTTCATCACTCATGCAGTCGATATGGATTATTTTCCCCTAGCAGGTTTGAAAGGGGTGACCACTTACCATCCGTTGGCAGTCACAGGTCAGTTCGATCGGTTCCAAAGACTCCACCAGTTTGAGGGGACTATTGATCAGCGGATATCAGCTTTATCGTTAGCTGACCTGATCAGGACTTATGAGTGTTGGACTTATATGGAGAGGGTTGATTTCTCTAATAGCCATCCAGATCGTTTTCTAGAGTTTTCAGCATGGTTGGAGGCTGATATAGCAGCAGCTGCGGTTATCCATCCAGCTCTGAGTGTTGATTCAGACGAGGAAGAGCTTATGGAAATCCTGATTCTACCACAGAGGATGATCTATTTACCGACTTGACAGCGGCTTTAGTTAGTGATCCTCGGAGCGTTCCTGCCGGGACAGATCCAGTCTTGTTGATTCACTAGCTCGGATGACTTTCGAGATAGATCAGGCTAGGGCGTTGATGTTGACGGCCCTGTCTGGAAGGGACACAGCTTTTGCTGATAGAGACGAGGCTCGGGATGCGACATTGGTTGAGAGAGACGAGGATCGATCTACCCGAGATGCAGCTTTTGAGGAGAGATGTAAGACCCTGAATTTTATGAAATAGAAGTATTCAATGTTTCTTATAATTATTATTCAGTAAATGATTAAATTGATAAAAGGTTAAAGTTAAGGGTGATATATGGAAATTTTACAAAGTAAGCAAGTGGTCATAAAATATTCATTATGTCGGGGATATTCGTTTGGTCGGAAATATTCTTTTGGTCAGGGAATATTCGTACGACGGCGCAGTCATTGATGGGCCTAAAAATAGAAAACTGTTGGATGAAGAAAACGACAAGAATAAGTTTTTTAAAAATAACGCAAAACCGTTACCGTTAAGCTATTGAAATAACCAGGTTAAAGTAAAGTAATACGCGTTGTTGCACAGTAGCACACGGTATTGCACAGTATTTTATATTTTAATAATTGTCACTGCACAATATTTTACATTATCAAATTAATAATTTATATTATTTGAATAATATATTAGACAACTTATTGGCAAGTCTAGGAAGTTCTGTTAGGAAAGGGGTTAGTTAATCTAATTGCGCGCCAGTAAGGAGAAATCCTTATCGGAAAGCTCCCCTCTTTTCTTGGGAACGACCTGGTTGCCATTATGTGATTCTGTAATATTTTTTGTGAATAATAATCAATTATTGATAAAAATGATAAGAAAATATTTATTTAATTTGGATATAAACGGAGGAATTTTAGAAGAGACAATTGTTGAAAGTTGATATTTTATCTTCTTCGATAAAATAATTCATTCAAATATATTATTATAATATTACATTATAAGTTTTATAATGTGATAATATAATAATATAATTTTATAATTTAAATATTAATATTTTTACAATAAATTCATGGTATATGAATAAAATGAGAAGGAAGGAGAGCAAATTGGATCTGAATTATTTTTGGTGGTATAAATGTTTTTGGTGACAAACATAGTGTAAATGAGAAAAGGGAGGCTTGTCCTTGTTTTTTTTTTTGGCTGATGAAAATTTTTCAAAGAGGCAGAAGAAAATTTCATCCGTAAATTTAGTTTTTCAGCTTTGAGTGTGCTAGTATTTTCTATAAATAGGGTGCTTAGTTAGAAATGAAAATCACACCAGAATTAAAAAAATTTCTCTATAATATCGAGTGTATTTTTGTGAGTATTAAGGATAGTTTGAGTGTTGATAACAGTGCAAGTTTTTCTCATCATAATATCCGATATTCCAGTCAGATCGAGTATTCTAACTGCAGGTAAAGGATGTGATTTTATTTTCGTAAGATGTATTATTGCTTTCGTATTTGTAAAGGATATTTTAGTAAATGATATTATTTTTTGTAAATGATATTATTTTGCTGTAAAGGATATTATTTTGCGTAAGGATATTTTGGTAAGGGATATTCTTTTTCTCGTTAAATGATGTTACGGTGGAATATCATTTTCACCGGAATATTGGTATGATTTTTCTTATAAATTTTTACCTTTTAATGTCAGGGTTACTATTCATAATACGATACTATTCACAATACGGTACTATTCACGAATACGATACTATTCACGAGTACTATTCACGACAAAAAATTAAATTTTCTTTTCTTTGGTCCAAGTTATTGTTATGGTTCTTATCTTTGATTAGATCCATGTTTTGAAACATCATTGCTTGAGTTTTACTCTATAATTGGTTATCATGTTGACAATTTGATCATATTGTTCTATTATCATATATAACATTTTTATAATCTTAGTGATGAATTTCTCTTTAACTTAGTGTAAAGATGGGTAGATTATTGGTATGACCATGACTATGGGTTCTCTTTGGCCAGGTAGTGCAAAGATGAATTGTTGACTGGTATGATCATGACCCATTGATTTATAATTGAATATCTTTAGCTTAAGTGCAAAGGTAATTGATCAACATGGTTATAAGTATTGCTTCTATAATTCCTGAAATGATTAGATACTCCTTTGAGAATTGTGTTCCTCATCTACTATCATTTCACTTGAATTGTTATTTACCTAAATCCTTTTATAAAATTTTAATCGTTATCTTTAAGAATATAAAACTTGAATATCTTTGGCCCATAGTGCAAAGATGAAATGTTGATTTATGAATATCTTTGACCCGTAGTACAAAGATGAGCTGTTGATTTATGAATATATTTGGCCTGTAGTGCCAAAGAGAACTGTGATTACTATCTTTGGCCCGTAGTGCAAAGATGAACTGTTGATTGATATCTTTGTCTTGTAGTACAAAGATGATCTGTTGATTGATATCTTTGGCCTGTAGTGCAAAGATAGATAGTTGATTGGTATGATCATTGACCATGGTTGTTACGTTTGAATGTTATTGGTTGTAGGGTGTAAAGACGATACCGTTATTAAGATTCTTTAGCCGTTGTGACAAAGACATTGAGTGAAAGTTCTATTAAGCCTTTATGGCCAGGAGAAACTGTTGATTTTACATGATTATGAATTGTGAATTACTATAACCATGATCTTTACTGTTACAGGTAAAGACAGATGATCAAAATTATCTTCGTCCTGAATGCGAAGAGGAATTTATCAATAATAATGATCATGAACTATTTATATGATTCTGGGTAGGAACTGTTGATTGATGTTACAGGGATTAAATATTGTTGGTGGACTTTTAACATGAAGAAGATAATAGGACATTATGGTTTATTTGACTCTTCTAATGGATTGTTCGTTCCGCTGCAATTATGGTTGAAATTTTTTATCATCTACTATATGTTCTAAATCTGATTTATTTCTGATTAAGGCTATTGATAATTTAATTATCTTTAGTCATAATATTCTTTACTGGGCTATTTGTGCTCACCTTTTTGCTTCACAATTCCTTTCAGGTAATAAGAGTGTAGTGGGGTCGAGCGGGGGATAAATGGGAATATAACGATGGTCTATAGCTGTTGAAGTTTTCCATAAAATAGTATGAGAATAATTATATTGAGAATTTAAATGTATGTGTCGTATTTTAAACGTTATTTAACAGTTGATTTTGGTGAACCAAATAGGGTGAGGTGAACCTAATTTGGAAGGGTTTACCACTATCATACGAGATGTCTAATCACATACAACTTCGTGTTATCATAAGACAGGATTGTGCACATCCACTTGCTGATTATATCTATGAGCACTACCTATATAATCTTGGAGTATGGTTGGAATATAATTCTCAGTTTGAGACAAATGAGATAATTATATGGTAAGAGAATAACCACCATTGGAATGAACAAGATAGTATTCTTCTCATTCTTCTTTGGGGTCTATTGGGTCAACCAAGGTTAATTCTCAAGTCTTATGATATCTATTTTAACTTAGATGCATGGCTTCCCATGTACGAAGGTTTTCTTGAGCATTTTCCAAAGATTTTAATTCCTAAAACAGTCATTGAATGTACCTTTATGTAATGTATCATTGATTTGGAGTGTGGGTACTGTATTTGTATTGAAACTCACAGTTTAACTTTGGTCGTATTTTGTACGACAATTTAAAAGTTGAATTAAAGATTGTATTTGGAATCTTTACCATGTCTATCTGGCGATCCCAGAATAGGTGGGTTGTGTATTGACTCTATTTTGGGGGGCGTCACAAGAGAGATTGTGGTCGGTCTATCGGGATACCAGTTTTTGAGGAGATTAAGGAGGTCTTAGTTGCCCAGGATGCCGCTTATGTTGAGAGCGATGAGGCCATAGCTACCGGGACGTCTATATTGCAGACAGTACATCACTCCGATCGTTATACACACAGTCTGGTGGTAGATAGGAGCACTCTTAATTAGATTGTCACAGCAGCACCATCAGATGGCTGTGGATATTCTTGCTAGTATGGAGACTGAGGTTGTTGAGCTTGCAGCTGCTCCTCCATCTTTAGAGGAGATGCCATGTTGGCTGTTATCCTGTTTGGCCACGGGTTCATAGACTAGCTTTATTTTCCTGCACATTACTAGATCAACCATTTTTGTCATGTACATGACACAATGTATATATAAAACAGTATATATATCAGAGAATATATTTGACTTCACTTCCCTGTGATATGTATTGTCATTGCTGAGTGATTACCATCTTCTCTAATGACTTGCTATTATTGATGTATCACGAGCTTCTCCCTTGATGGATGGACCAGTGAGATGTCAAAGAAATCTCAGCAGGGCTTGTTGACCAGGGAGAACTTGATAAAATTGGGTTTAAGGGTTTTCGCTATCTTGGGACTGGTTTTTTATTGGGTTTTTTTTTTTCTTTGATGGTCACAAGCACCATGAATGGCTGCTACGTACTCTCAAGTTAAGGGAGATCAGGGTCATTCATAGTTCAATGGATTTGTGGAGGTTTGAGAACTGTCTCTTTTGAGTTTGGTTTGATGGGGGTTTTTTGAGATTTTTTGTTTGGTTTGACCGCACAGGAATGGCTGCCTACGTACTCCCGAGCGGAGGGAGATTAGGTCATTTGTAGTTCGGTCTTATAGTGAAAACCAAAACTGATTTGATCGATTCGTAGGACCAGGATGATGGATGACAGGTGCTTTAGACATAGTATCTTTTCACGGTGTCTGAATTGATGAGCTGGGGAAATTCGCTCCTGTCCATCTCTTGTAATCTGGTAGCTCCTCCTGTCAATACCTCTTTGACAATGAAAGGACCTTCCCAATTCGGGGTGAACTTTCCTTTGGCTTCATCTTGATAGAACCAGAACTTTCTTAAATACCAGGTCGTTTCCTTTGAATTGCCTGATTCGGACCTTTGTTGTATGATCTAGCGATCCTTTACTGATACAACTGCCCATGGAAAATTGTCGTAGCCCCTTTTTCATCTATCAGGGATAGCTGGTGGTATCGTTCTTGTAACCACTGATCTTCTTCTATAGGCACTCTCAGAGACTCAATTTCTACTTCTATAGGCAGTACTGCTTCCATGTCATAAACCAACTGTGACGCCCCCAGAATAGGTCCATTCAACCCAACCCATTCTGAGTCGCCAAATACATGGTACAGAATTCAAATACAAACTTATATCATACGGTCGTGCAAAATACGACCACACAACTGTGAGTCTCAATACAAATATGTAGAAAATATTAAGATTCAAACTAAGTCCTCATTACAATTATTATCACACTATTTATCAGAAATAGTGAGGACTACTACTGCTCTAACTCGGACCATCACTCTGTCCCTCGACTAGTTCCCGCAACATTCTCATTTCCTGAAGAGGACAACAGATGAAAAGGTGAGCTCAACTAGCTCAGTAAAGAATATTATGACTAAGATAATGGAAAATAAATTATCGTTAGTCTTCAACAAATCAGATAAAATATAATGGACAACCAATTTCAGATCAATATTCGCAGCGGAAATAACAAATCATTAGAAGAGTTAAGCAGAGAATCAAGTCTACTATCTTCTATGATTTAAAAGTCCATCATCAATATTTATCCCTGTAACATCAATCAATATACATCTCGAATCAAATATTCATCTTTGCACTACAGGCCAAAGATATTCATTTGTATCATCAGTGGTCATATTCATCTCAACACCTGTCATCTTTGCACTACAGGCCAAAGATATTCATCAGGTAATCATTCATCTTTGCTCTACAGGCCAAAGATATTCATCAAATAATCATTCATCTTTGCTCTACAGGCCAAAGATATTCAGTTACATCACCGTTTAGGACTGAGAATGATGAAAAATATTTAAAAAAACGAATCCAGTGAGATAAAAGACAAAGACTAAGGATTCGTATTTTAGTATATCCAATTCAAAAATACCTCGTAATAATCAATTATGGAGCAAAATTCAAGAATAGAGCTCAAAACTTGGATACAATCAAAGATAGTAACCTTAACAAGCAATTTGGACAAATAGAAGAAAATTTAGTTTTTCCGTGAATAGTGCCGTATACGTGAATAGTGCCGTATACGTGAATAGTAACCCCGACGGAGTGAAAAAAAGTAAGAATTTCAACATAAAATCCATGACAATATTTTTGTATAATGATATTGAAAAGAATAACATCATTTACGAAAGAAATAAATCCCTTACCTCAAAAAGATAGTACTTCTGACTGGAATATCGGATATAATATCGAAAAAAACTTGCACTGAATACTAATACTCAAAGTATTGAAATACTCACAAAAATACGCTCGATTTTAGAGAGAGAAAACTATGATTCTGGTGTGATTTTCAATTCTAACCTAAGCACTCTATTTATAGAAAAAGCTTAGGATGCCAAAGGAGACTAAAAAATAAAAAATATTATTATTTTTTTAAATTTCCTCCGCCGCCGGCTGCTGCCCAAAATCAGATTTTCAACAAAAGTGGGGCCCACCCATTAAATTATATATTTTTCGAAACTTCAATAATTCATAACAATAGCCCCTTTGTCAGAAAATACAAATTCTATGTCCTTCCATAGGAAATTTAATTCTCTACAACTTTGCAAAAGGAAGTTTTCCAAATTCCAAACATAAATTATCCGAAATCCAAAAACAGATGATTTCTCACACCAAAAAATTGATAAAAACTCATCACGCCAATTCCTTCTTTAATATCCACAAATAAATATTTTCTTATCATATAAATCAATAATATTATCACAAATAATATTACAGAACTACAATATTAACAACCAGGTCGTTCCCAGGAAAGAGGGGGTCTTCCGATAAGGACTTCTCCTTACTGGCGCGCAATTAAAACCCCTCCTAGACAGAACTTCCTTAGACATTGTCAATAATGCTATCTAATAATATTATCAAATAATATGAATTATTGAGTGATAATGTGAAATACTGTGCAACGACAAATTATGAATCAATACTAACAAAATATCAACTGTAGCCATTATTGAATCAATCATATAAAATGGCAACGTAGCAATATTGAGTCAATAAAATATCAAGTAACAATTATTGAGTCATATATAAAAATCAACGTAGCAATTATTGAGTCAATTAATATAAATATTGAACAGTAATTACTGTAACAATAATGAGTAATGGCTTTCACGTAAGACTCAATAATTCGAAATAATGTGCAATACCGTGTGCTACTGTGCAACACGTGTATCACTGTATTTTAACCATCGGGTATTTTCATAGTACTAACGGTAACAACCATGCCGTTATTCTGTAAAAAAGTTATTTCTGTCGCTTTCTATATCCGACAGTTATTCCGTTGTGGGGCCCACAAATAGCTGCGCCGTCGTACGAATATTCCCCGACAACAAGAATATTCCACGACCAAACGAATATTCCCCGACAACAAGAATATTTTATAACCACTGCTCATTTTAAAAATGTTTGCACATTTCACCCATAACTTTCATATTTATCAAATCAACACCTTACTATTCGAAATAATATATAAAGAAAATTAAATCTTTATTCATAAAGTTGGGGTCTTACACCAACGAATAGGGGGTAGCCCCAGTAGAGGTACGCATTGACGTCATGTACGCTAACAGGGTCAGAGGCAACAGGTCAGGCCATCCTTTGTGATTGGCGGAAATTTTTTGCATGATCTTCTTGATGTTCTTATTGGCTACTTCGACAACACCATTCATCTTGGGTTGGTAGATGACGGAATTGAGATGCTTGATATAAAACTTGCTGCATAAATCTCTCATCTGATGTTCAAGTTCTTAGCGTTGTCTTATACGATCACCTCCGGTTGTCCATATCGACAGACGACATTATTTCTGATAAAACCAATTATTACCTCCATGGTAACTTGGGAAAAGAGGCAGATAAACCCACTTGGTGAAATATCGATCATGGTAAAGATGAATCGATGTCCATTGTTGGCTTTGGGTTCTACTGACCGGATCACATCCATTCCCCATATGGAGAAAGGCCATGGCAAACTTATGCTGTGCAGCTCATTTGGAGGAGCGTTAATGGCGTTCCCATGGACTTGGCATTGGTAGCATCTCCTGACATGATCATCACAGTCAGCTTTGAGAGATAGCCAGTAATTCCCTGTTCTTACTATCTTCTTGGCCAGCAAATGACCGCTCATACGTGGACCAATACTCCACTGTGGACTTCATCAATCATCTCGGGCTTGCTCTTATCGAGGCATCTTAAAAGGCCTATTCCAGCGTACCTTTTGTAAAGTTCATCTCCGCTCAAATAGAACTTATAGCCATCTTGTGAATCCGCTTTTGTTCGGCTTGGCTTGCCATAGCAGGTGTAGATCCATCTCAAAGATATTCCTTGATGTTGATACCAAGACTATTTTATAGAAGGTATTTCATCTGATACTTCTCCAATGTAATTCCCATATATTCTCTTGAAGGTCTTACTGAAATACATTTTCCAGGTTGGACTATATTCTCTGAAGGTCTTACTGAACTGTCATGATTCCGTCGTCCGGAAATAAGTTTCCAAAGGTTCGAAATCTCTGGACGGTGCTTCGGCTAGTTGATCTGCAATGCCAAGACCTTTGATGGACTTCTGAGTCACGTAGACAATGTCGAACTGTTGGAGGATCAACTGCCATTTGGACAATCGATAATTCACATTGGCTTGTTGAATACGTACTTCAGTAGATCCATGGGGATATAATGTAAGCCCCCAACTTTTTATGAATAAAATTGAATTTTCTCTATATATTATTTTAAATAGTAAGGGGTTGATTTGATAAATGTAGTAAGTTATGGGTAATATGCACAAAGTTTACAAAAAAGAAAGTAAGCAAGTGGTTATAAAATATTCATTGTTGTCGGGGAATATTCGTTTGGTCATGGATATTTCTTGTTGGTCGGGGAATATTCGGACGACGGCGCAGCCATTTGTGGGCCCCATAACGGAAAACTGTCGGATGAAAAAATGACAGATAAGTTTTCTAAAAATAACGGTAAAACTATTACCGTTAAAACTGTTGAATACCTGGTGGTTAAAATAAAGTAATACGCGTTGTTGCACAGTAGCACACTGTATTGCACAATATTTATATTATTGTTGATTCATAATGTCACTGCACAGTATTTACATTATCAAATCAATAATTTCATATTATTGAATATTATTAGACAACTTATTGGGCTATGTCTAGGAAGTTCTGTCTAGGAAAGGGGTTAGTTAATTGCGCGCCAGTAAGTAAGGAGAATTCTTATCGGAAGGCCCCCTCTTCCTAGGAACGACTTGGTTGTCATTATGTAATTTCTAATAATTTGTGAATAATAATTAATTATTGATAAAAATAATAAGGAAATATTTATTTAAGTGGATATAAATGGAGGAATTTTGGCAAAAGAGACAATTGTTGAAAATTGATTATTTTTCTTTTCTAATAAAATAATTCAATCAAATATATTATTATATTACATTATAAGTGTATAATGATAATATACTAACATAATTATAATTTAAATGATAATATTTTATAATAACTCACGGATATATGAATAAAATGAAGAGGAAGAGAGCAAATTGGGATCTGAATATTAATTTGTTAAAAAATATTAAAACATGTAAAATAATTTTAGTGGGCCCCACTGTTTTTGTCTATTGATTTGTTGAAATTATTTTTTCCAAAGTTGGCGTGTGGACGAATTTCATCCGAATATATTTAGTCAGAGGTTGTGTGCTAAAGCATTTCCTATAAATAGGGTGCTTAGTTAAGAAATTAAAATCACACCAGAATCAGAAATTTCTTTTCTGAATATCGAGCGTATTTCTTGTGAGTATTTAGATACTTGAGTGTAATAACAGTGCAAAGTTTCGTCGCAATAATATCCGATAATTCAGATAGATTAAGTATTATACTGAGGTAAGGGATTATTTTTCTTGTAAATGATGTTATTTCTTTCAATATCATTTCACCGAAATATTGGTATGAATTTTATTATAAAATTTACCTTTTCTGTCGGTGTTACTATTCACGTATACGACACTATTACGATACGACACTATTCACGAATACGTACTATTCACAAAAAAATTTGCTTTTCTTTTCTTTGTCCAAGGTTTGTTATGGTTCCTATTTTGATTGGATCCATGTTTTGATCATTCTTGAATTTTGCTTCACAATTGATTATTATGGAGTATTCTGAACTTGGATAAACTAAATTGCGAATTCCTAATCTTTGTCCTTTATCTCACTGAATTCGTTTTTCTAAAAATTTTTCATCATCCTCAGTCTTAAATGGTGATACAATGAATATATTTGGCCTATAGTGCAAAGATGAATGATTTTTTGATGAATATCTTGGCATGTAGTGCAGAGAAGATGATACCTGATGAATATTTTGGCCCATAGTGCAAAGATGGATAGGTGTTGATATGATCATGACCACTGGTGATACAAATGAATATCTTTGGCCGAAGTGCAAAGATAAATATTTGTTTTGAATATATTGATTTGATGTTACAGGGATTAAAATATTATTGATGGACTTTAAATCATAGAAGATAGGCATCATTCTCTACTTAACTCTTCTAATGAATTATTATTTCTGCTGCAGTTGTTGATCTAAAATTTATTGTCCATAATATTTATCTGGTTTATTGAAAACTAACGATATTTATTCTTATTATCTAGCATAATATTCTTTACTGGGCTAGTTGAGCTCACCTTTTCTTCTATTGTCCTCTTCAGGAAATGAGAATGTCGCGGGGACTAGTCGGTGACAGAGTGATGGTCCAAGTTAAGAGCGTATTAGTCCTCACATTTTTGTAAAATGGTAATAATAATTGTAATGAGGACTTAGTTTGAGTGTTTATATTTTTTACATGTTTGTATGACATCACAGTTGTGCGGTCGTATTTGCAGACCGTATGATATAAAAGATGTATTTAAATTCTGTACCATGTTTGGCGACCAGAATGGGTTGAGTATTGAACTATTTTGGGGGCGTCACAGTTAGTATCAGATCTTAGGAATATAGTCTCTGGCGGAGACCTGAGAATAGAACTAGGAGAGGGAGAGACAAGTAAATCCTTCGCAGTTGCTATGTGTTCTACCTAAGCTTACTTGTTGTTTAATTGGTCGAAACATAGGGTTAATATGTGATATGTCAATTTGTTTAATTAACCCTTATTTGTGGCAGTATATAGAATGACATTTGAAAATCAAGAAATGAACATATAGAGTTTTAAGTGATGAATTGAGGAGATCTATTGGATTATAATATCTTTTATAACAAAGTGTTTATTGGGGAGTGCTAATTAGTTTTTGAACTTGATTGTAGGAGGTAGGCAAAGAAGAAATAAGAGATATCCATGTGGTGAGTGAAGAATTAATAGTTGCACCCGAGCTAATCGCAGAGGTAGCAGCTGAGGATGGAGTGAAGAAAGAAGAGAACTTGAGGAGGATTTAT
>JAINUT010000822.1:0-44253 GCA_020205555.1 Panax stipuleanatus | reverse complement strand
ATAAATCCTCCTCAAGTTCTCTTCTTTCTTCACTCCATCCTCAGCTGCTACCTCTGCGATTAGCTCGGGTGCAACTATTAATTCTTCACTCACCACATGGATATCTCTTATTTCTTCTTTGCCTACCTCCTACAATCAAGTTCAAAAACTAATTAGCACTCCCCAATAAACACTTTGTTATAAAAGATATTATAATCCAATAGATCTCCTCAATTCATCACTTAAAACTCTATATGTTCATTTCTTGATTTTCAAATGTCATTCTATATACTGCCACAAATAAGGGTTAATTAAACAAATTGACATATCACATATTAACCCTATGTTTCGACCAATTAAACAACAAGTAAGCTTAGGTAGAACACATAGCAACTGCGAAGGATTTACTTGTCTCTCCCTCTCCTAGTTCTATTCTCAGGTCTCCGCCAGAGACTATATTCCTAAGATCTGATACTAACTGTGACGCCCCCAAAATAGTTCAATACTCAACCCATTCTGGTCGCCAAACATGGTACAGAATTTAAATACATCTTTTATATCATACGGTCTGCAAATACGACCGCACAACTGTGATGTCATACAAACATGTAAAAAATATAAACACTCAAACTAAGTCCTCATTACAATTATTATTACCATTTTACAAAAATGTGAGGACTAATACGCTCTTAACTTGGACCATCACTCTGTCACCGACTAGTCCCCGCGACATTCTCATTTCCTGAAGAGGACAATAGAAGAAAAGGTGAGCTCAACTAGCCCAGTAAAGAATATTATGCTAGATAATAAGAATAAATATCGTTAGTTTTCAATAAACCAGATAAATATTATGGACAATAAATTTTAGATCAACAACTGCAGCAGAAATAATAATTCATTAGAAGAGTTAAGTAGAGAATGATGCCTATCTTCTATGATTTAAAGTCCATCAATAATATTTTAATCCCTGTAACATCAAATCAATATATTCAAAACAAATATTTATCTTTGCACTTCGGCCAAAGATATTCATTTGTATCACCAGTGGTCATGATCATATCAACACCTATCCATCTTTGCACTATGGGCCAAAATATTCATCAGGTATCATCTTCTCTGCACTACATGCCAAGATATTCATCAAAAAATCATTCATCTTTGCACTATAGGCCAAATATATTCATTGTATCACCATTTAAGACTGAGGATGATGAAAAATTTTTAGAAAAACGAATTCAGTGAGATAAAGGACAAAGATTAGGAATTCGCAATTTAGTTTATCCAAGTTCAGAATACTCCATAATAATCAATTGTGAAGCAAAATTCAAGAATGATCAAAACATGGATCCAATCAAAATAGGAACCATAACAAACCTTGGACAAAGAAAAGAAAAGCAAATTTTTTTGTGAATAGTACGTATTCGTGAATAGTGTCGTATCGTAATAGTGTCGTATACGTGAATAGTAACACCGACAGAAAAGGTAAATTTTATAATAAAATTCATACCAATATTTCGGTGAAATGATATTGAAAGAAATAACATCATTTACAAGAAAAATAATCCCTTACCTCAGTATAATACTTAATCTATCTGAATTATCGGATATTATTGCGACGAAACTTTGCACTGTTATTACACTCAAGTATCTAAATACTCACAAGAAATACGCTCGATATTCAGAAAAGAAATTTCTGATTCTGGTGTGATTTTAATTTCTTAACTAAGCACCCTATTTATAGGAAATGCTTTAGCACACAACCTCTGACTAAATATATTCGGATGAAATTCGTCCACACGCCAACTTTGGAAAAAATAATTTCAACAAATCAATAGACAAAAACAGTGGGGCCCACTAAAATTATTTTACATGTTTTAATATTTTTTAACAAATTAATATTCAGATCCCAATTTGCTCTCTTCCTCTTCATTTTATTCATATATCCGTGAGTTATTATAAAATATTATCATTTAAATTATAATTATGTTAGTATATTATCATTATACACTTATAATGTAATATAATAATATATTTGATTGAATTATTTTATTAGAAAAGAAAAATAATCAATTTTCAACAATTGTCTCTTTTGCCAAAATTCCTCCATTTATATCCACTTAAATAAATATTTCCTTATTATTTTTATCAATAATTAATTATTATTCACAAATTATTAGAAATTACATAATGACAACCAAGTCGTTCCTAGGAAGAGGGGGCCTTCCGATAAGAATTCTCCTTACTTACTGGCGCGCAATTAACTAACCCCTTTCCTAGACAGAACTTCCTAGACATAGCCCAATAAGTTGTCTAATAATATTCAATAATATGAAATTATTGATTTGATAATGTAAATACTGTGCAGTGACATTATGAATCAACAATAATATAAATATTGTGCAATACAGTGTGCTACTGTGCAACAACGCGTATTACTTTATTTTAACCACCAGGTATTCAACAGTTTTAACGGTAATAGTTTTACCGTTATTTTTAGAAAACTTATCTGTCATTTTTTCATCCGACAGTTTTCCGTTATGGGGCCCACAAATGGCTGCGCCGTCGTCCGAATATTCCCCGACCAACAAGAAATATCCATGACCAAACGAATATTCCCCGACAACAATGAATATTTTATAACCACTTGCTTACTTTCTTTTTTGTAAACTTTGTGCATATTACCCATAACTTACTACATTTATCAAATCAACCCCTTACTATTTAAAATAATATATAGAGAAAATTCAATTTTATTCATAAAAAGTTGGGGGCTTACATTATATCCCCATGGATCTACTGAAGTACGTATTCAACAAGCCAATGTGAATTATCGATTGTCCAAATGGCAGTTGATCCTCCAACAGTTCGACATTGTCTACGTGACTCAGAAGTCCATCAAAGGTCTTGGCATTGCAGATCAACTAGCCGAAGCACCGTCCAGAGATTTCGAACCTTTGGAAACTTATTTCCGGACGACGGAATCATGACAGTTCAGTAAGACCTTCAGAGAATATAGTCCAACCTGGAAAATGTATTTCAGTAAGACCTTCAAGAGAATATATGGGAATTACATTGGAGAAGTATCAGATGAAATACCTCTATAAATAGTCTTGGTATCAAGACATCAAGGAATATCTTTGAGATGGATCTACACCTGCTATGGCAAGCCAAGCCGAACAAAAGCGGATTCACAAGATGGCTATTAAGTTCTATTTGAGCGGAGATGAACTTTACAAAAGGTACGCTGGAATAGGCCTTTTAAGATGCCTCGATAAAGAGCAAGCCCAGAGATTGATTGATGAAGTCCACAGTGGAGTATGTGGTCCACGTATGAGCGGTCATTTGCTGGCCAAGAAGATAGTAAGAACAGGGAATTACTGGCTATCTCTCAAAGCTGACTGTGATGATCATGTCAGGAGATGCTACCAATGCCAAGTCCATGGGAACGCCATTAACGCTCCTCCAAATGAGCTGCACAGCATAAGTTTGCCATGGCCTTTCTCCATATGGGGAATGGATGTGATCCGGTCAGTAGAACCCAAAGCCAATAATGGACATCGATTCATCTTTACCATGATCGATTATTTCACCAAGTGGGTTTAATCTGCCTCTTTTCCCAAAGTTACCATGGAGGTAATAATTGGTTTTATCAGAAATAATGTCGTCTGTCGATATGGACAACCGGAGGTGATCGTATAGACAACGCTAAGAACTTGAACAATCAGATGATGAGAGATTTATGCAGCAAGTTTTATATCAAGCATCTCAATTCCGTCATCTACCAACCCAAGATGAATGGTGTTGTCGAAGTAGCCAATAAGAACATCAAGAAGATCATGCAAAAAATTTCCGCCAATCACAAAGGATGGCCTGACCTGTTGCCTCTGACCCTGTTAGCGTACATGACGTCAATGCGTACCTCTACTGGGCTACCCCCTATTCGTTGGTGTAAGACCCCAACTTTTATGAATAAAGATTTAATTTTCTTTATATATTATTTCGAAAATAGTAAGGTGTTGATTTGATAAATATGAAAGTTATGGGTGAAATGTGCAAACATTTTTAAAATGAGCAAGTGGTTATAAAATATTCTTGTTGTCGGGGAATATTCGTTTGGTCGTGGAATATTCTTGTTGTCGGGGAATATTCGTACGACGGCGCAGCTATTTGTGGGCCCCCACAACGGAATAACTGTCGGATATAGAAAGCGACAGAAATAACTTTTTTACAGAATAACGGCATGGTTGTTACCGTTAGTACTATGAAAATACCCGATGGTTAAAATACAGTGATACACGGTGTTGCACAGTAGCACACGGTATTGCACATTATTTCGAATTATTGAGTCTTACGTGAGAAGCCATTACTCAATTATTGTTACAGTAATTACTGTTCAATATTTATATTAATTGACTCAATAATTGCTACGTTGATATTTTATATTATTGACTCAATAATTGTTACATTGATATTTTATTGACTCAATATTGCTACGTTGCCATTTTATATGATTGATTCAATAATGGCTACAGTTGATATTTTGTAGTATTGATTCAATAATTGTCGTGCACAGTATTTCACATTATCAACTCAATAATTCATATTATTTGAATAATATTATTAGATAGCATTATTGACAATGTCTAAGGAAGTTCTGTCTAGGAGGGGTTATTTAATTGCGCGCCAGTAAGGAGAAGTCCTTATCGGAAGACCCCCTCTTTCCTGGGAACGACCTGGTTGTTAATATTGTAGTTCTGTAATATTATTTGTGAATAATTAATTATTGATTTATATGATAAGAAAATATTTATTTTGTGGATATTAAAGAAGGAATTGGCGTTGATGAGTTTTTATCAATTTTTTGGTGTGAGAAATCATCTGTTTTGGATTTCGGATAATTTATGTTTGGAATTTGGAAAAACTTCCTTCTGCAAAGTTGTAGAGAATTAAATTTCCTATGGAAGGATCATAGAATTTGTATTTTTCTGACAAAGGGGCTATTTGTTATGAATTATTGAAGTTTCGAAAAATATATATATTTAATGGGTGGGCCCCACTTTTGTTGAAAATCTGATTTTGGGCAGCAGCCGGCGGCGGAGGAAATTTAAAAAAATAATAATATTTTATTATTTTAGTCTCCTTTGGCATCCTAAGCTTTTTCTATAAATAGAGTGCTTAGGTTAGAATTGAAAATCACACCAGAATCATGAGTTTTCTCTCTCTATAATATCGAGCGTATTTTTGTGAGTATTTCAATACTTTGAGTATTAGTATTCAGTGCAAGTTTTTTTCGATATTATATCCGATATTCCAGTCAGAAGTACTATCTTTTTGAGGTAAGGGATGTTATTTCTTTCGTAAATGATGTTATTCTTTTCAATATCATTATACAAAAATATTGTCATGGATTTTATGTTGAAATTCTTACTTTTTCCGTCGGGGTTACTATTCACGTATACGGCACTATTCACGTATACGGCACTATTCACGGAAAAACTAAATTTTCTTCTATTTGTCCAAATTGCTTGTTAAGGTTACTATCTTTGATTGTATCCAAGTTTTGAGCTCTATTCTTGAATTTTGCTCCATAATTGATTATTACGAGGTATTTTTGAATTGGATATACTAAAATACGAATCCTTAGTCTTTGTCTTTTATCTCACTGGATTCGTTTTTTTAAATATTTTTCATCATTCTCAGTCCTAAACGGTGATGTAACTGAATATCTTTGGCCTGTAGAGCAAAGATGAATGATTATTTGATGAATATCTTTGGCCTGTAGAGCAAAGATGAATGATTACCTGATGAATATCTTTGGCCTGTAGTGCAAAGATGACAGGTGTTGAGATGAATATGACCACTGATGATACAAATGAATATCTTTGGCCTGTAGTGCAAAGATGAATATTTGATTCGAGATGTATATTGATTTGATGTTACAGGGATAAAATATTGATGATGGACTTTTAAATCATAGAAGATAGTAGACTTGATTCTCTGCTTAACTCTTCTAATGATTTGTTATTTCCGCTGCGAATATTGATCTGAAATTGGTTGTCCATTATATTTTATCTGATTTGTTGAAGACTAACGATAATTTATTTTCCATTATCTTAGTCATAATATTCTTTACTGAGCTAGTTGAGCTCAGCCTTTTCATCTGTTGTCCTCTTCAGGAAATGAGAATGTTGCGGGAACTAGTCGAGGGACAGAGTGATGGTCCGAGTTAGAGCAGTAGTAGTCCTCACTATTTCTGATAAATAGTGTGATAATAATTGTAATGAGGACTTAGTTTGAATCTTAATATTTTCTACATATTTGTATTGAGACTCACAGTTGTGTGGTCGTATTTTGCACGACCGTATGATATAAAGTTTGTATTTGAATTCTGTACCATGTATTTGGCGACTCAGAATGGGTTGGGTTGAATGGACCTATTCTGGGGGGCGTCACAGTTGGTCTATGGCATGGAAGCAGTACTGCCTATAGAAGTAGAAATTGAGTATCTGAGAGTGTTAATAGAAGCTCAGATGGAAGAAGATCAGTGGTTACAAGAACGATACCACCAGCTATCCCTGATAGATGAAAAAGGGGCTACGACAATTTTCCATGGGCAGTTGTATCAGTAAAGGATCGCTAGATCATACAACAAGAAGGTCCGAATCAGGCAATTCAAAGGAAACGACCTGGTATTTAAGAAAGTTCTGGTTCTATCAAGATGAAGCCAAAGGAAAGTTCACCCCGAATTGGGAAGGTCCTTTCATTGTCAAAGAGGTATTGACAGGAGGAGCTACCAGATTACAAGAGATGGACAGGAGCGAATTTCCCCAGCTCATCAATTCAGACACCGTGAAAAGATACTATGTCTAAAGCACCTGTCATCCATCATCCTGGTCCTACGAATCGATCAAATCAGTTTTGGTTTTCACTATAAGACCGAACTACAAATGACCTAATCTCCCTCCGCCCGGGAGTACGTAGGCAGCCATTCCTGGTGCGGTCAAACCAAACAAAAAATCTCAAAAAAACCCCCATCAAACCAAACTCAAAAGAGACATTTCTCAAACCTCTCACACAAATCTTGAACTACGAATGACCTGATCTCCCTTAACTCGAGAGTACGTAGGCAGCCATTCATGGTGCGTTGTGACCATCAAAGAAAAAAAAACCCAATAAAAAACCAGTCCCAAGATAGCGAAACCCTATAAAACCCAAATTTTATCAAGTCTCCCTGGTCAACAAGCCCTGCTGAGATATTCTTTGACATCTCACTGTCCATCCATCAAGGAGAAGCTCGTGATACATCAATAATAGCAAGTCATTAGAGAAGTGGTAATCACTCAGCAATGACAATACATATCCAACAGGGAAGTGAATCAAAATATATTTCTCTGATATATAATACTGTTTTATATATACATTGTGTCATGTACATGACAAAAATGGTTGATCTAGTATGTGCAGGAAAAATAAAGCTAGTCTATGAACCCGTGGCCAAACAGGATAACAGCCAACATGGCATCTCTCTCTAAAGATGGAGGAGCAGCTGCAAGCTCAACAACCTCAGTCTCCATACGAGCAAGAATATCCACAGCCATCTGAATGGTGCTGCTGTGACAATCTATGAAAGTGCTCCTATCTACCACCAGACTGTGTGTATACGATCGGAGTGATGTACTGTCTGCAATATAGACGTCCCGGGTAGCTATGGCCTCATCGCTCTCAACATAAGCGGCATCCTGGGCAACTAAGACCTCCTTAATCTCCTCAAAAACTGTATCCCGGATAGACCGGACCACATCTCTCTTGTGACGCCCCCAAAATAGATTCAATACACAACCCACCTATTCTGGGTCGCCAAGATATACATGGTAAAGATTCCAAATACAAATCTTAAATTCTAACTTTTAAATTGTCGTACAAAATACGACCAAAGTTAAACTGTGAGTTTCAATACAAATACAGTACCCACACTCCAAATCAATGATACATTACATAAAGGTACATTCAATGACTGTTTTAGGAATTAAAATCTTTGGAAAATGCTCAAGAAAACCTTCGTACATGGGAAGCCATGCATCTAAGTTAAATAGATATCATAGACTTGAGAATTAACCTTGGTTGACCCAATAGACCCCAAAGAAGAATGAGAAGAATACTATCTTGTTCATTCCAATGGTGGTTATTCTCTTGCCATATAATTATCTCATTTGTCTCAAACTGAGAATTATATTCCAACCATACTCCAAGATTATATAGGTAGTGCTCATAGATATAATCAGCAAGTGGATGTGCACAATCCTGTCTTATGATAACACGAAGTTGTATGTGATTAGACATCTTGTATGATAGTGGTAAAACACCCTTCCAAATTAGGTTCACCTCACCCTATTTGGTTCACCAAAATCAACTGTTAAATAACGTTTAAAATACGACACATACATTTTAAATTCTCAATATAATTATTCTCATACTATTTTATGGGAAACTTCAACAGCTATAGACCATCGTTATATTCCCATTTATCCCCGCTCGACCCCACTACACTCTTATTACCTGAAAGGAATTGTGAAGCAAAAAGGTGAGCACAAATAGCCCAGTAAAGAATATTATGACTAAAGATAATTAAATTATCAATAGCCTTAATCAGAAATAAATCAGATATTTAGAACATATAGTAGATGATAAAAATTTCAACCATAATTGCAGCGGAACGAACAATCCATTAGAAGAGTCAAATAAACCATAATGTCTATTATCTTCTTCATGTTAAAAGTCCACCAACAATATTTAATCCCTGTAACATCAATCAACAGTTCCTACCCAGAATCATATAAATAGTTCATGATCATTATTATGTTGATAAATTCCTCTTCGCATTCAGGACGAAGATAATTTTGATCATCTGTCTTTACCTGTAACAGTAAAGATCATGGTTATATTAATTCACAATTCATAATCATGTAAATCAACAGTTTCTCCTTGCCATAAAGGCTTAATAGAACTTTCACTCAATGTCTTTGTCACAACGGCTAAAGAATCTTAATAACTGTATCGTCTTTACACCCTACACCAATAACATTCAAACGTAACAACCATGGTCATGATCATACCAATCAACTATCTATCTTTGCACTACAGGCCAAAGATATCAATCAACAGATCATCTTTGTACTACAAGACAAAGATATCAATCAACAGTTCATCTTTGCACTACGGGCCAAAGATATTAATCAACAGTTCATCTTTGCACTACAGGCCAAATATATTCATAAATCAACAGCTCATCTTTGTACTACGGGTCAAAGATATTCATAAATCAACATTTCATCTTTGCACTATGGGCCAAAGATATTCAAGTTTTATATCTTAAAGATAACGATTAAAATTTTATAAAAGGATTTAGGTAAATAACAATTCAAGTGAAATGATATTAGATGAAACACAATTCTCAAAGGAGTATCTAATCATTTCAGGAATTATAGAAGCAATACTTATAACCATGTTGATCAATTTACCTTTGCACTTAAGCTAAAGATATTCAATTATAAAATCAATGGTCATGATCATACCAGTCAACAATTCATCTTTGCACTACTGGCCAAAGAGAACCCATAGTCATGGTCATACCAATAATCTACCCATCTTTACACTTAAGTTAAAGAGAAATTTCATCACTAGGATTATAAAAATGTTATATATGATAATAAGAACAATATGATCAAATTGTCAACATGATAACCAATTGTAGAGTAAAACTCAAGAATGATGTTCAAAACATGGATCTAATCAAAGATAAGAACCATAACAGATAACTTGGACAAAGAAAAGAAAATTTAATTTTTTGTCGTGAATAGTACTCGTGAATAGTATCGTATTCGTGAATAGTACCGTATTTGTGAATAGTATCGTATTTATGAATAGTAACCCTGACATTAAAAGGTAAAATTTTTATAAGAAAAATCATACCAATATTCCGGTGAAATGATATTCAACCGTAACATCATTTAACGAGAAAAAGAATATCCCTTACCAAAATATCCTTTACGCAAAATAATATCCTTTACGCAAAATAATATCATTTACAAAAAATAATATCATTTACTAAAATATCCTTTACAAATACGAAAGCAATAATACCTCTTACGAAAATAAAATCACATCCTTTACCTCAGTGGAATACTCGATCTGACTGGAATATCGGATATTATGATGAGAAAAACTTGCACTGTTATCAACACTCAAACTATCCTTAATACTCACAAAAATACACTCGATATTATAGAGAAATTTTTTTAATTCTGGTGTGATTTTCATTTCTAACTAAGCACCCTATTTATAGGAAAATACTAGCACATCAAAGCTGAAAAACTAAATTTACGGATGAAATTTTCTTCTGCCTCTTTGAAAATTTTCATCAGCCAAATAAAAAACAAGGACAAGCCTCCCTTTTCTCATTTTACACATGTTTGTCACCAAAAACATTTATACCACCAAAAATAATTCAGATCCAATTTGCTCTCTTCCTTCTCATTTTATTCATATACCATGAATTTATTGTAAAAATATTAATATTTAAATTATAAAATTATATTATTATATTATCACATTATACACTTATAATGTAATATTATAATAATATATTTGAATGAATTATTTTATCGAAGAAGATAAAATATCAACTTTCAACAATTGTCTCTTTCTAAAAATTCCTCCGTTTATATCCAAATTAAATAAATATTTTCTTATCATTTTTATCAATAATTGATTATTATTCACAAAAAATATTACAGAATCACAATAATGGCAACCAGGTCGTTCCCAAGAAAAGAGGGGAGCTTTCCGATAAGGATTTCTCCTTACTGGCGCGCAATTAGATTAACTAACCCCTTTCCTAGACAGAACTTCCTAGACATTGCCAATAATGTTGTCTAATAATATTATTCAAATAATATAAATTATTAATTTGATAATGTAAAATATTGTGCAGTGACAATTATTAAAATATAAAATACTGTGCAATACCGTGTGCTACTGTGCAACAACGCGTATTACTTTACTTTAACCACTGGTTATTTCAATAGCTAAACGGTAACGGTTTTGTCGTTATTTTTAAAAAACTTATTCTTGTCGTTTTCTTCATCCAACAGTTTTCTATTTTTTAGGCCCATCAATGACTGCGCCGTCGTACGAATATTCCCTGACCAAAAGAATATTTCCCGACCAAACGAATATTCCCCGACATAATGAATATTTTATGACCACTTGCTTACTTTGTAAAATTTCCATATATCACCCTTAACTTTAACCTTTTATCAATTTAATCATTTACTGAATAATAATTATAAGAAACATTGAATACTTCTATTTCATAAAATTCAGGGTCTTACATCTCTCCTCAAAAGCTGCATCTCGGGTAGATCGATCCTCGTCTCTCTCAACCAATGTCGCATCCCGAGCCTCGTCTCTATCAGCAAAAGCTGTGTCCCTTCCAGACAGGGCCGTCAACATCAACGCCCTAGCCTGATCTATCTCGAAAGTCATCCGAGCTAGTGAATCAACAAGAGCTGGATCTGTCCCGGCAGGAACGCTCCGAGGATCACTAACTAAAGCCGCTGTCAAGTCGGTAAATAGATCATCCTCTGTGGTAGAATCAGGATTTCCATAAGCTCTTCCTCGTCTGAATCAACACTCAGAGCTGGATGGATAACCGCAGCTGCTGCTATATCAGCCTCCAACCATGCTGAAAACTCTAGAAAACTGATCTGGATGGCTATTAGAGAAATCAACCCTCTCCATATAAGTCCAACACTCATAAGTCCTGATCAGGTCAGCTAACGATAAAGCTGATATCCGCTGATCAATAGTCCCCTCAAACTGGTGGAGTCTTTGGAACCGATCGAACTGACCTGTGACTGCCAACGGATGGTAAGTGGTCACCCCTTTCAAACCTGCTAGGGGAAAATAATCCATATCGACTGCATGAGTGATGAAGCTGTAAGGAGAGACAAGCCCTGAGCATGGTAAGATCAAAAATAGATGCTCAATATCTGACAAAAAGGCCGACCATGTCGCTGCATCCGAACAATCTGCTGGCTGGAAGGAGTATGGCATAGCTATCTCATGGGTAAAGCAGTACCCATGGTGTCTAAAGGTGCCAAAATATGTCATGAGCCATACATACAGCAGGACAGAGCTACCTCTAAAAAACCCCTCTGGATGGGTGCTGCAAAAGTTAGCCGACCTCAAGGTCTCGGCCAGTATCATCGGCAGAATAGTACTACCATGTCTGAGGGAACGGACCACGACCATCAAGCCAATATCCAAATGGTCCAAATATAGTGGCATTATACATAAGCCGTGACGCACATCAGCAGGATGTCTACACGGGCAAGCTGCCACTCATATGCCGAAATGATAAAATCCCCAGAGTACAGCTCGTAGCTGTCTAGCCGGCTAAAGCGATCGATCAGAAAGTCGATGGATATCATATGTCCTGAAATGATCTCCTCAAAGACTACTCTACGTCTCAGACCCGACGTAGTCATAAATGGCCTCCTCATGTCACTGATAGTTGTGCGAGCGCAGGGCAGGTCCAGTGCTAAATGTGTAAGACGCTCATATTCCTCTAGGGTCAGAGTCAACTCGTATAGTCCAAAGCGGAAAACCTACCGCTCAGGTATCTTGCATGATAAAATGCCATCTACGAATCCGTGCAGAACCTGGAAATCTAGAAGGGCCAAGGAATGCCCTAGCATCTGATCTACTGTCCCTCTGGCTATATGGGGCAGACTATCGTACCAAGACCTCAATGAGGATGCTACCAAGGATGGTGGTGAGTGCTAAATATGGCTGACCGTAGATGACGACATCTGTATCACCGTATCATAAGACCATCCAGGGGTCAAATCTGAACTCACCTATCTAAATGCATATCTATGACATAATATATACATAATGACAATGATAAACATGATGTAATAGATAGGAAATATCATGCATATCTAGAATAAACTATCTACTGCAAGCATCATCTCTGTCTGCTAATAAAATACAAAATAAAAAGTGTAGGGAAATAAGGCACATCCGCCCAACTACTAACAGAGGCCTATCAAAAGATATAGCGAGAAATGGGGCACAATCGCCCATTATCTAAACAGAGGCCTATCAAAAGATATAGTGAGAAAAGCTATCCGAAGAGATCAAGAATATCTGTCTTCAGGCTATTAACTTGCTCCAGCTCCTCATGAGTCACAAAATCTCGGCCAGTGGGAATGTCCGGTCGATACAAGGGAGGATCAGCACTTGCATAACTGCTAGAAAATGGACCTGATGAAGCTGAATGGATCAAAAGAGTCTGCCTCGGAAGGATCCCGGCCAAGGTGCCTGATGAAAATATGAGCTCTCTCCAATTTCTGGGTCAATCCGGTAATCTGGTCCAGATGAGTTGGATCTCGGAGGCAAGCTATCCAGTTTGTCATCATCACAGACCCCGGCACCATGTCTGCCATAAACTGGGTAGCACGAGTCTGAGCCCCAATGGTACGAGGACTCCACCAGCTGTGAAATGCCTCCTGGATGTAAGGACCCTCTGACAGGCTGAAGCCATCTACGCCCACCAGTGGAATGTCTGTGAGTGGCTGAACTAATGGCCAATGATGCCAAGCAGGAAGAAAAAGGGAATGCAGATATCTCCCGTGGTGTTCCGAATAGCATACTCTCCTAAATAGAGCTCCCAACCTCCCTCTATCAAAAATGGAACTCGGTGGGTGGATAATGAAAACTCCCGACCAGTGGGAAAGTCATCCTCAAACCCAACTGTCAAAAATTATGAGGTATACAGGACCCACCTTATCGATCCGACAGTCAATAACTCTAGTTGCAGGCGTGAGTCGGTGAATCCCTCAGCTACAGGGACCTCCGTCAATGTGGAGTGATGCCAACGCCGTCCCCTCAAATAAGTCTCCAGGCCCAAAGTAGTGGCAGGACGTAGGCAAGGAAGCCTCTCATATGCTCAAAATTAGACATGCAAATATCAAAAGTCCTCAGTGATCAAGACTGACAAATATAAATGAGGAAATAAAAAAGGTACAAGAGAGATGTACTCACCAGCAGGAATGGGTAAAGGAATAGGTACCCCTTCGAGTGCATGCACATCCCTTAAAGAAAATAAGCAAAGGAATAGGTACCCCAATCAAAATCACTAAGGCGCTCCACGTATCGAGTAGCGCTAACCAGGGCAAAGGACACCATAGAAGAGTTGTATGCAAGGAAACAACCCCTGATGATCACTAAAAATAGTCGCCTCAGGATGCGATCTTTAACCCTCTGAGCATCAGGCAGAGGCTCAGTCAAAGCCCCACTTTGGGCATCTACGCTCAAGGGACCAGAACGGATCGTCCGATCCTTGATGGCCATTGTGGGAACTCAAATGAGGGATCAAACGACATTAGGTGAAATGTCAGCTACAACCGGCACTGGCTCACCTGCGAACTCTATCCCGGTAATGAGCCTCTAGTCCATATGTGTCATCATCACCTTGCACTCCAACAAATAGAGAGACTGGGTCTGGTGGAACTAGCGCTCAGATAATGCCCTCAGATAACCCCAGGGGCAACGACGGGGAAGGATAGAAAAGAATGCCTGAAACCCCCAGGTATCAATAATGGCCCGATACTCAGGATGTAGAGTATGGTAAAGGGAATGGACATTGAACATGTTCCCCCTGGGCTATGTAAAGTAGGGAACCTGCATCAAAAAGCCAATCCAAATCAAACCTATGCCCTAAAAATGGCAAAAGAAAGAAAATCTAGAAGAAGAAAAACTTCAGTCACCTCGTTGGCGTGAAGGTATCTCGATGGATAGCGCCTCAAATCTCCCAGAAGCTCCTTAAGTGGCACCACAATGCCTGGAAGCTCCGCACGTGGAGCCTGACTTAGGACAGGATCAACAAAAGGTTCATCCTTATCGTCCACATTAATCGGTTAATCAACCCAGATAGGACGAATCACTAACTCAGCCAATTTACGAGGCGGCCGGGCCGGTCGTGGCTGAGGAACATAGGAGACTCCCCTCCACCGAACTCCTGAAATGACCTGCTGGCACTACCGGGTCTATTTGGCTCCATAACCTGGACAGTCTCCAAATCACCTCAAAAAGGGTGAGGTAAGCCTAAAACCTGTGGTTTATCAAATTAAATCAGTAATTCCTACATTTTTAAGTCCTGAGACATGCATGGGTCAACCAAAATCCCCAGTAGGGTCAAACTTGCATGTTTATTAAATATTCAGGCTTTTTGAAAAAATTTCGCTATAGTCTCCTTTGTAAAATGGACTGTCCGCATGCACACAGGCATGACTAGGTGGCCATTCAGTAGCACACCTACCTAAATATAGAAACAGTTCATATCTATGAAAAAAAAATCAAAAGTAAACTCCCTGTGGCAGCTAAATTACCATAAGTATTTTTAGTTGAAAATTCAGGCTCACTTGGCCTAAAAAAGGATGAGTAAACTGATCAAAAAGGGCGTCAATTGACTGTTTCAGAATTCAATTTTTTTACATCAAAATGTGCATCACAATAAAATATGCATACTTATGAAGTCTAAAATTTTTTATCAAGTCATATAAGCACATCTATTTGATACATTGTGTTTAAAAGCACCTTACGTGGTTTATAACATTCTACCGGTCAAAACTGGAAAAGAAAGGATGTAAACGTTATCGAAGATGTGCAGAGCATTTGTACGGTGATAGAATCTGAAAAAAAAACTACCCGAACTCCGTAAATCTGAGAATAAAATCGGATTTCCTTTAGGATTCATAATTGAAAATGAATTTGAAAATCCACGGGAGCTCAACTTAAACTCGTAGGAGGGAGCAGCCTCACATGCAGCTGCCGCACCCCTACTTGCGGCTCCCTAAGGTGGGGCCCACCCCCTCCAGCGCGGTCTAGTTTAAGTGGAAATAGAGTTTAAATGAGCTGAAAAGTTCAACTCCTAGAAAAAAGTGCTATACGATTGAGCGGATTATCCTGAAATCTTGCGCATGAGCGGCGGATTCTTGACGGAAAGAAAAACTTTATGTAAGCTATTGGTTATCATCCCGAAACGATATCCGGGGACCAATGATGAAAACTGTTGAAAAACTGATGAAAAACTGCGAAAAACTGCTGAAAACTGCCGTTGTCAGAGCATCGGGAAGGTCCGACGATATGAACGGTAGGTTCTGACTGTATCAAGGCATCCAGACTGATCCGAGGGTGTGTTTTATTAGAAAGAGTACCCCCACATCGAGATTAATCAGGTATGACACTATCAGCCATTGGCGATAACTCCAACGAAGCGTCGGGAACGATCCGGTGGTATCAGCCGTTGAAGGCTACTTCAGTGAAGGTCAGAGGGTCCGACACGTTCAGCCGTTGGCGATAACTCCAACAAAGCATTGGGAACAGTCCGGTGGTATCAGCCATTGAAAGCTACTTCAGCGAAGGTCAGAGGTATGACATTATCAACCGTTGGCGATAACTCCAACAAAGCGTCGGGAACGATCCGGTGGTATCAGTAGTTGAAGGCTACTTCAGTGAAGGGGTCAGAGGGTCTGACACATTCAGCCGTTGGCGATAACTCCAACAAAACATCGGGAACGGTCCGGTGGTATCAGCCATTGAAGGCTACTTTAGCGAAGGTCAGAGGGTCTGACACTATCTAAATAAAACATACATCTACCCAATAATAAGGAATGTAAAATAAATTACAACCTTATATTTAAATAAAAATCTTCCTTATAAAAAGGATTATAACTTTATCCAAATAATCCCAGGATTTATCTAACCTTAACATAAACATCAAATGTGGAAAATAAAAACATAACATAAAGTAATCCAGTCTTGTTACAATTCATAATTAACAAATAAAACAAGTCTTCACTTGTTCAGCTTGCCTTTGCCCTTACTGGTTGACGGAGCGTCAAAACTTTCAACTTTAGCTGTAATGGTTATTTAAATTGCAAGAGTGAGTAAACGAAAGCAGACTAGGAATATCAATAATATCACGTAATTGAATAATTTCAATAGATTTGAATAACTTTTCTTTCATAAAGAATTGAATAATAATTCTTTCTTCAATATTTAGAATTTCGAATATTGAAAACATCTGAGGGTCGTAAGACCTTGAACTTTTTCCTAGGTTATAAAAATTTATATTTAAAACCTTTAACAGTCATGTAGACTATGGACTCTTAACTCGTACTTAGGGGGATCAGCCCTTCGTACCATGTATTGTGCACAAACATTTAACGCTTTAGCGTAGTAACCTCCTTTAATAAATAGGGTTGTTCATCTCAGTATTTGATACGAGTCCGCACCAAAGAAAGTTTGGTTTGGATAAGCTTATTAGGAAATTTGGAGTTTCAACTACCATCAACTAAGGAGTAGTTGAATCGACTCACAATAATCAAGAATAATTTAATAATAACGAATTATGAATAACTTATGCTTTAGAATTTAAATTAAAGAATACGAAAAATAAGATAGATCACTTTACTTGAACAATTAAGTCAAGGTCACTTTAATTAAATCATGAACTTTAAATAAGTACTCTTCCACTGCAGAAATAAAAGGACAATCTTAAATATAATAAATATTTGAATTTAAAACAAACAATAACAAATTTGAGTTTAGAAAACTTGCCTCAAGCGCAAGCTACAGTTACAACTCACGTTCTTTAATAAATCCTACACATATATGTAATTAACAAAAATAATCTAAATTAGTTATCACATAACTAATTCACATAATTAGTTAACTCATCTAGGTTAACTCATTCCTCTTTAATTATTAAATAATTAATTATCGCATAATTAATCACATCACATGTTCACATAATTAATCAAATAATCACTATGTACTCATATTAATTAAATTATAATTTAAATTAAATAATTCATTTTAATTATAATTACATCTTACATTAATTAAATTATAATTAAATAAATAATAATTTAAATTAATCATTCAATTTAATTATAATTTATCAAATTATAATTACATTTTATATAAATAAAATTATAATGAAATAAATTATAATTTAAATTAAACATGTACTTTGATTAAAATTAATCAAACTAAATTTATGCATTTATATTAATTAAATTATAATTAAACCAATTATAATTTAAATTAAACAATTACTTTGATTAATCAATATCAATTCATGCACTACTTAAATTATAATCAACAATTTATAATTTAGATTACACATTTTTCTTAATTATAATTATTCAAATTATAATTACATATTATATTTTATTAATATAATTCATTACTGTCCATTTAGCATTTTAATTTTATCAACATGCTTTATAATTTATTACATAATAAATCTTATAATTTTGTACAATTAAAAATAGCTTTTTGCCCAATCTGCAGGACCAGCGCGGCCACGCTCCAAATGGTCTTGGGAGCGGCGCGGCTGCGCCACTGTGCAGACTGCTCTGACAGTGTCGTGAACTTTGCAGAGAAAAAAAACCAAATTGGCTTATTTCTCGACATCAATTTCTAAAGTCAGTCAAACCAATTCACATAAACAATAACAGTACATGATTTTAATATGTTCTAACACATATAGACATCAAAACATATAATTTAAAACTCTTAATTTTGTAAGAATTAGAGAAAAATTATTTTTCAGTGTTCTTAATAAAATTGAACACTGTGAATTGTTACTCAATCAAAATACACAATTCAAATCACACATGAATTCTTTTCTTGACAAGTTAACATATTCTAAACTCAATTTATATAACAATTAACAATTAAACTTAAATTTTGATTTTAAAGTAAACTATTTTCAAAATACATCACTGTAACTTTTGATGAACATGAATTCCTCATGTTCATCTCATGTATATGAATTAAACAATTAATTAAGCATACAGATTATACATAAGCATGTTATAAACATATATATATATATATATATATATATATATATATATATATATATAAACCATGATCATACATTTTTTATGAAAATTCACGTTTATAGAGAATAACATGTTGAAGAACATCAAAACAATATTTTAAATTACAAGGTTTAGAGATTATACCCCTTTAATTAGTAGTTGGAAGAAGAAGAGGGTGATGGTGTTTAGCTTTCCTTTGGATTTCTCAAAGTATTCTTCTTCTTCTCTCTTCTTCCTTTTTCTCTCTATCTTTTCTCTGTTCTTTCTTTGTTTTCTCTAACTGACTAACTCTTCTAACTTTATTTTTCTAATTAACGTATATTATAATTTGTTATAGATATAATATACATATAACATATATACAATATATGTAACCTGTGACGCCCCCAAATCCACGTTCCTTCGAAACCTCGGATCCGGTGCAGTCACGATACTACTATCGTCAAACTATTACATCTTTTATTCAAAACTAAAAGAATATAACTTGCTTTATTACAATTTAGAATATAAATTCTATTTATATCCAAGATCTCGTCTTTACATCATATTCAATGTTACTAAAATGCGGAATAATTTAAACTTTTCAATATCCTTTGAATAAATTCTTCTTATTGATTCCATAACTTTGAATCAATTACAATCCTTGAATCAATTATAAAATATGATTCATTCTATTTGAGTTATCGTATAACGTTTACAACTCAACTCGATATCCTCTATGTATTAATTAATACATTCTTACAATACAACAAGTATTAAACAGTGTAAGCAACTATCGAGTGCATCATCTAGAATCTAAACATGGTCCAGACAATAATCTAAGTAATATTCTTCAATGCGATACTATCTATCTTTATCAATCAAGAAGCACGAAATCTTTACCGTGAATCCTTAACCTGCAAAAGTGGTTATTTGCAAGAGTGAGCTGACAGCTCAGCAATTCTAACAGTCCTCATGCATCACATAGCATATAACATCATACTCAGTTCATGCATTTATAAACAGTTTATATTTACTACGCATGTTACTTTTCACATAACAAGTATATCATCAAAGATCAACTTTCAATCTCATTTATATCTCAAATACAGTTCATATATAAGTTCACATTATCACAATATAATATAATTCAACTAACAGTTATTGAATTCATATATCAAATAGGAACTGAAAGACTTGCCTGATTCGTAGTTTAACAACTACGACTTAACTGCTTAAGAATCTCTACACTTTGTGTAATCCTACACAGTTATATTAATCATAGAGATCACACCTATCAGTTATACACTTCCATACATTCTCAATATAATAATAAGTATTACATTGTTGTCTATCTTGGTTCTTAGAACCTTCATCTCACATTCTTATCGTATTCCTAGAATAATTATGTACGTATAAGTATATTTTAACCTTACGTACTTACTACCATTCTTCACATACACATGCCCGTCTACCACTAATCTATTTACATATAGCTAGTGTAGTCCATCTTTTGAGTTAATCATTCTCATATATCATTACTAACACATAAGACCATATCAAAGCAAATATACGCTAATTAACTGTCGAAGTCAGATTCAAGTATTAACATATGGTCCTACATAGCATGTATACATATTAAATGATACTTTCATGCTCGTTCAACCTTTTCACGTTCAATTTACACGATATAGGTTCTAAGTCAACATTCTAACAATTGAAGGCCACTCAAGGTCATGAACATCACAAAGTTTATCATGCTAGCTTTTTAAACACATAAAGTATTCATGTAACTTATGTTGGGCATGTTCATGTATATTCATTCTTCATACATGTAACTATCATAGTTATTAGTTTAAAAACATGCTTCGTTTATCACTTTAAAAGCATGCTTGAACTCATGCTTGGTTAGTTGTCAATATATCCAATCACGTACGAATCATATTTAGAGACGTAATAAACACAAACATGGCATCTTAAATCTTTAGAATCTAGCTACTCATACTTAATGCAACTTGATTTGAAAACATATTCAAGTTCGCCTTTGAAATCATTTTAAACTTGAACGATACAAATCGACACATACAAGACAACTTTAAAGCTCTTATCATATGTAGTTATGGTATGTTAACATCTTCACAAGATCAGAATGTTCACGTCTCACGTATGTGTCAACGTTCATATTTAAAACTATAAGTTCCATTTTAAAACTATAAGTTTTTCTTTAAAATATACGCTTTCCATTTCATGATATACATTCTAACATGGCTAAAATCATGCATGTAGTACCAAGAAACATGTAATATGAGTTACCACCAACTTTTATGTTTGTTCAAAGTGGTATCAACAAATTAGCACCATCAGATTTGAAGCAGAAAACAAAAACCAGAAACTGAGACCGGCGCAGCTGCGCAGCTCCCCAGTTCAAAACTGGCGCAGCTGCGCAGGGCCTTGGCCAACAAAACGTCTGGTACCGGCGCAGCTGCGCAGTTGGCCGGCCAGAGACAGAGCAGCTTTCTGCTCGGCAGACTGCAACCCAACTCACAAATTAATTACGAACTTCGTTCATGTTCCAGCCATAAAACAGTTCTAACATGCCTACTAACTCGACTAATACTTAACAGACATACTCCATAATTCAATTAACATCTAGATAGCATAATCAAGAAATTGACAATGTAGAGCATGAATGGGAATTTTACAGAGAATAAGAAATGAAGAGCATGAAGGACAACAATAGGTATTATACCTCTGTTAAGGTGGCTTGCTAAGCTTGCTGCTACAATTTCCCTTAATTCTCAGATTTTTACCAAAATGATATACTCCCTCTAAATTCTTGGTTAACAGAAAACTTCCAGCAAATGAAATGAGAAGGAGAAGTGTTCTATTTATAGAAACTCTTTTACACAGACAATGGTTTTCTCCACCAATTCAAACCAACAGAAATGAGAAGAGCACATTGGTTCATAGAGAGTAGTTGGAGTAGTTGTTGAAATCCATCATGATCCCCACTCCCTTATCATTATTACTATGAAGCTAATGTTGCTGAGTTTGATAAAAATAGGCTTAGGCTTCATGAATTATACACGTGAGAAGGAATTGGGTCACTCAATTAGGGACAAGGCAGAAAACTCAGCATTTGGCAAATGAAGAGTATTAACACTTAAGTTATATACATATAATATATACTTAAGTTATAACTAGAGTCACCATGTAATCCTAATAAATAATAATACTATCATGTAGAAATTTTTAACTTGCACATATATAATCCATGTACATTTCATCCTACCGGATATAATTCTTTCGGGTACCATCACGGTGTATTATCTCCTTTATTATTAAATTTTATTAATTCAATAATTGTTTACAATATATCCATGATATATTTATTTATTGTATACACATTGTCACACCCACATTACATGTATCTCTTACAACTCAATAAACTTTACTATATAGTTTATATTCATAAATAACATAGTCATATTGCACTATATATTTCGCATAACATATAGTTAACTATCATACGTTATACTTTTAATATCGCATGGTTGCACATAGAATTTAATAAATTACTTATCTTATCAATTAATTAATAATAATATTAATTAATCTATTTCTCATTTAATCAATGGAATTATAATTTCTATAACAATTAATTAACATTTATATAGTTAATTATCTTATTATATTTATAACAAATATACTTATTATCATGCTATCACTCGCAATAATAATAATTCAACATATTATTATAATAACAATTAATATAGATTAATTGCTTAATTAATAATTCTTTCATCCTTGAATTAATCGATTCATTACCGAATCTATTATCGTGCCACACAAGACATTTCTCACAAGCTTAATCTCAAGCTTATTATTATTCCCATCACTTACTACTTATAACATGTTCAATATAATTAGAACTATTAAGTCACAAGGTTCACATATATAAATATATCGTGAATGGAAATACGCCAATATTCTATATAACCTTTACGGTAATATAATAACTCAAGCTATTAAAATGCTAAACTACTTCAATTAATTATACTTATAATAAGTATAACCTTTAATTAACTATATACTCTATTAATTATTTCAATAATAATATTCACGATCAAATAATAACTTAAGTTATTTAATATATTAAAAATAACTTAGTTTCCTTTCATTAATTAAACTCCTTGAAAATACATTTAAAATTATGTATTTAGCCATATCATAAAATATTATGTTTTCTCCAAATAAGCACATTCGTTATTAGAAAATAATTTACTTATTGTCTCATGATATTATTCTTAATATAATATCAAATAACTATATGTATGACACATGTACATATATTATATATAGAAAATAGATAATAAGTTTATTTTCTATTATAATAAATCGTTTCCATCAATTTAATTACATATAACAAATACGTTTTAATATATTTACTATATTAACCAATCACACCTCATACAAAAACATATAAGGTAATATTATTATTCAAAAATAACATTTCCTCCTTTTATTAAAATAATTCAACATTAAAAATTATTTTAATACCCTTTATTAGAAATATAAAATAATTATTTAAATAAAATAATGATTTACATCTCCCTTTTAATAACGTATATATATTTATTAACGTTATTCGCACATTAGACTTTCTCACATATTACTATTCTAAGTAATATATATATAAGTACCAACTATAATTACATATTCAACACACATTAATTCACTCCTTTACTTAAGTAAATTAAACACTGTACTATATCATCATAGTTAATGAAGGTTCAATACTCTCATTATATTATTCCATAATATAACTCCCAACTTAAATTAACTAATATTTATTCTTATTAGTTAATTCCTTAACTAACTCATGCTTCACTATCCAAACCTATTCACGGATAGCTTAAGTGCTATTAATAACCTATATTATAAACATACACTACAAAAAAAAATGGACATTTGGCAACGATTTTTTGGGCAACGACTTATAAAATCGTTGCCAAAAATGTATGTTTAGCAACGAAATTTGTCATTCGTTGCAATTTATGAAAGGCTTTCATTTTTCGCAATGAAATTCATAAGTCGTTGCAAAAATTCGTTGCCAAATCGTTGGCGGAAAAAAAAAACCCACCGCCTATTTACTTTTTTGTTGCCAATGAGATTTCTTCTCATCGTCAGCAACGAAAATTTTTGTGTTGCTATATTTCGTTGCCTAATATAGGCCACATTCATTGGCAACAATTTTTTTTCTTTGCATATTTAATACATTTTTATGCAACGACTAGTAAATTGTTGTCCAAAATTAAGACAAACCCAATAATCACATTTCGGCCTATTTTTTCCAACCAAAATGCATCATTTTACATTTTAAAATTTTTATTTATTTAGACGCAAACTTATACAGTTAAATGTTTCACTCCCTTCGTCTCAAAATAAATGCCCAATTTTTTTTTATCAGAGTTATAATTTTGAAATTAAAATTGAGCACATATAGATATATTTTCTAATTTACAAAAATTAGAGATTGTAGTAAATTGGATGTAGTTTAAAATGATTAAATCTTGTGGGCAACGGAAGATTTTTGGTTGCCATATTTCGTAGCCTAATATGGACCAAATTCATTGTAAACAATTTTTCTTTCGTTGCGTATTTTGTGCAATGTTTTGCAATGACTATTAAAATGTTTTGTAACGACTATTAAAATGGCATCTTAGTTACATCTAACTTTCAGACTGTATATTTCGCTAATGATATCTATGATTCTACTCCTATGATATATCATATGAGCCCACTATCATGGATCAATCATATAAATAGAGTTAAATTGTACTTTCTGCCAAAGTGAACAATAAATGTAAAAAGTAATAATAAAAACAATCAAACTTAATGGGGATTAGTTATCACAGTGATATTACGTGAATTGTTAATCATGCATTGTTAATCATTTCATGGATCGGATCGGGTTATCATAAATTGACTAATACAGTGTGTTGATATCCCGAACTCCCCCATTTCAGTATCTTTGCTCAAGTATCAACCTCTTCTTCTTTTTCAACGCAGGGACATATTTTATTTTGTAGTATATTTTTCCCTTAGCAGTGAGTGAGGGCACAGAGTAACTACTACATTGGACATTGAAAATATCTGAATTGAACAAAAACTTTCACGCTAGTTCCAAAAGATTAAACCATCAATTTTCACATTTTAATTTTAGGCAACAAGCAGCTCCAAAAGCATTTGATCTAAAAAATTAAACTATGATGATTTGAGTAGTATTTTCTACATAATTTTCTTTTTTTCCCCATTATAGAGGAAATATTAAACTTCAAATACACAGCAAATACTGATAAGGGGGTGAGAAAACAGGAGGCCACTCAATTAAACTTGCCTTAAAGTTTGCCTAAATTGTTTACTATAAAAAATATCATAATGTCCCTTGCTGTAGCATAAATTCGATTCTTGTCCATTCACAAGTAAGAAAGCTTAAGATGTGTTTAAATATAAAAACAAATAGTGAATTTCTCTATCATACGACAACATCCTCCTATACATATTTATTGGCAAGGGCCTCACAAAGGGTAAATGGTTATAAATGGCATTTGCGTAGTTCAACTCAATCAAGATTGATACAACCATCTCACTATCAGAAGCTTGTACCTTCACTTTCAGAGATTCAAAAGTAACCAGAAGGAACTAGATGGACGACACATATTATTTGCCTATTCATAATGCACCATATATTGAAATATTTACTTTTCACATACCTTATAATAGTAATTAAAGAGAATCAATTTTTCCATAAATAAACATGCATCTAGCCTCTAAAAGCAGTAGCCTAAAGAGAAAATTATGCACCTTGTTTCCTAATTGAATTCAAATAAAAATATTAATTAGAAGTTCTGAAAAAGTGAAACCTTGTGTTGTAATATTCCATAATGATTGAGGGGTTTACTTATAGATAATAGATTAAGTAAAAAAACCATACCTCTAGACTCCATACGGCACAATGTTGATGAACCCATATTCCAGCAATGCCCAAACGAACATTTATGGGACCTAAGAGGCGCCCTAGCCAGAAGCAGAAGATCCACAGTATGCCTCATTAGCACTCCCAGCCCCTCCTGTACTAATACTTTTGGAGGTTTACCATCAGTTCCTCCCCCACATAAGCCACATCGCCTTCCATCGGTCTTGGAATTTGGCTCTGCTGCCTCTGGGTCAGTCTCACTTGTTCTAGGTTCATCCTCAACCTCAACATCCACTTGCTCTGCAGCTTCATCTTTTAGGTCTTCCAGTACAGCAATCTGATGTCAATCATACCACATTGGTGTGTCTTAAAAGCAAAAATTAAATCAAACCATCCATTATACTACCAATTTTTGGCCTGAAACAAGTTAAGAACTGTAACAATAGCAAACCATCAATTACAACAATAGCTTAACTAAATCAAATCTTTCGATCATATTTAACCAAAATTAGAAAATCAAAATCCAAATACCATCCATTATACTATAAATTAATGATATACCAAGTCTAACATAAAGTTCAACATTAATATCCAAGATTCAAAAGTGTCCACAACAAAAGTTCAATAGTTTTGAATGTCCATAAATAGCGATCAAGAGTTGTTTCCAACTCTTTTCTGTCCCTAAGCTGCTGTTGCCTTGAATCAACTGTAGAAATTGTGGATTGTCGGCTAACTTGTTAAGTATATTCTCAAGATTGTCCATCCGTTTGCCTTGTGCCTGAATGGTTGCTTCAAGCTCTTCATTTTTTTTGTGAGACGCTTCTAACTCTATTGCCAATGCACATTTTTCTTTATCGATAGACGAAGACTTCTCTGCTCGAGGTCCAAATCCAAAGCCAATCAATCTCCCTGCCTTCTTACCCAACACTCGAGACATAATCTCCCTTTTGTCATTATTGTCAAAATTTCCAGATTCTGCGTTCATCTCAGAGGTGCATTCAGACTCAAGTAATTTCATTTCATTCTGTGAAATTAACAACAAATGCAACTAATTCATTACATAATCCCAAATTTAAAAACAAGATAAGGTTTGTATAACTTACGTATACAGCTTCATTTTCAGGTTGTATCCAGCCGTTTGTTTTCTTTTTCTAATGTGTGCTCTTGTAACCTTCAATTGGATCTCCCTGAAAATCAAATTAGAATAATTAATAACGAGAGCATTATTATATAATTTTTTGTACAAGGAACATGAATTAAGGCTTAAGTATCCTGGTTTTCTAGTTTCAAGCATAGCTTGTCAGTTTGTAGTAGCAGAAGTTGACACTTTAAGAGTCAGAAGCATATATAATTATAACTGTAAGATTTTAATTCAAAAGTAATTAAAGACCAATCATTTTCTGTTTGCTTAAATATAAATCATGATGAAGGCCTAAATACATGTGTGAAGGATATTTACAAATGAAAAATATCACATTAACTTATACTCTCTTTCTCCATTCCAAATTAAATGTTATGCTTATCAGCGCTTTAAATGTTGCCATTCACTGCTCTATGCTCCAAAGAAAGGCCATGCTACACTAATAATGTTTGGCAACTCAACACCCAGTTTCGGAATTAAAATAGAAAACACATTGTGAAATTGAAAATTAGCTAAAACTCATCCTCGATTCCAATTCCAAGGCTTGGAATTGAATTGCCAACATAGCTTCAGTTACAATTGCACAACTAATAAAGCATCACAATATCACCCAATGGGGAGAAAAAAAGGAGGATTTGAATTTCCTTTAGATTTCCAATGAAACAAAGTTTCCAAGAATATGTACATACTTGAATCCAACATAGAGAGAATAAGAAAAAACCGAACGGGTACATATTCCATAATGATTGAGAGTGTTATATTTATTTTCTTCAATTTTTAAGCACAAGCTACTAAGTTAGCAATGGGGAAAATAAGATTGGTTTCTGTTTGATTATGTTTGTTGTTTGTGCCTGTGATTTGATTACTTTGTTTATTTATGATTAATGTCCTGAACCTAACTGATTGATTTTTGTGTTTCATGTAATTAGCAGTGAATCAATTAAATGGGAGATGCAGGGATTGCTTTGGTGGTGTTTCTTGGATGTGAATCCTTAGATGTAATTAGCAGTGAATTTGGAAGAACACACGTGGTTAGACAAAAAGGTAGATACAGGCCACTATAGTATGGCTACACGGCCTCAGTACAAAGAGTATGATCAAAACTTGTCAATATGATCAAGCATATGATTATAAAGCAGGTTTGCAAGCTTTATAAATTGTGTTGTTTGACTTTGGATGAATGTGTTGTTAATTGATAATTGTATTTGAGTTGTTTGATTTAGGATAAATGTGCTTTCCTCATAAATGAACTTATTCAACATTTAGACTCTTAACCTTAAAATAAGGATGATAAATTTGTAACAATTTATTTCCATTTATCTGGTGTTATTGTGTGGTATGCAGGTTCTAAGCTGAGAAAAGTAATACAAAAGATGTGCATCTATTCTAAGCTGAGAAAGTGCTTATGCACAAAGCAGACCTGTTACCTATGCAAAGTTTCAGGACAAACATGGCTCGTGGTGTTTGTGGCTAGTAGCCACAGATACTTGGCATATTCAATATGTATCATTAAACAAAGACTACTTTAATTTGCACAAACTGTGCATAACAATAATAGTTGTGCAAGTTGCAGGTTGCACCTTTTTTAAGCAATAATCTCATTTTGGCTTTTATACATAAGGTGCAACAAACACTACAGCACCAACCAACATATTTGAAAATATCTGTATAAGCTGCAACAAACAGGGACAACACTTCATAATACATAATGAATTTCTGAACCTAAACTTCAATTCCTCAATTCAGATAATGAGCAAATTAATATTCAGCTACATATACAAGATCACAATCCTCAACAAATTTAACCAATTTGAAACATATATAAATACATAACTTCTCAGAATGATGAACAACAAATGGTTTTGACCCTCCACTATGAATGCCATTATTGCCTCAATTTTTCTTGTTTACTTCTGAGCGATGCTGGAAAAAAAAAATCATTGAACAAATAATTAAAATATAATCTTTTAAAAAAACTTAAAATAATAAGCATATAAAATAAACGATTAAAGTTAGAATAATCATACAATAAATTTTGGCGATATCCAATAATCACACATTTCATTCCACTTGGCTATATCAATGTTGTTTGGAGGATTTTTCCTAGCATCTTCGGTTGAATGAAAAGTTTTGAATAATTTGTAAAGCTTACACCTCTGCCCTCTATTCCTATCCTTCATTATTCCAAGTGCAACACGCTTCACATGAGGTTTAGAAAGGTCGATATCGAAGCGAGCCTAAAGAAAAAATAATATAGCAAAATTAGCCAGTTCATGAGATAAAAATCAGCAAAATTTGCCTATGCAACTCTAATCCATGAATTCAATTGTTACTCGCACCTTTTATCTAACAAATACTGTATCTTAATGAGTGTCATTCTCCATGGATTTATAAACAAGGCATAAAACAAAAACTAATTGCCAAAAGGACAAATGCAGACCCAACTATGAATAACAATATTTGACATAATTTAATATTCTGCATCTTACTTCAACCCTTGACAATGATTCTTCAATTACTCCCTTTGTAATATCCTTGAACTTGGTATTCACTGGGAGGTGGTGGCGGACCATCAATCCTATCTCTAACGACAACTTAGCAGATTCTGTAGGATCTATGGGCCTTCCTTTACTAGGTGACACATTGATAGCCAACTTCTTTCCTTTTGCCTTGGTGAGTTTCTCAAGACCAATACCGCGAGTAGGTCCGCGTATTTTCTTTGCTGAAGATGAAATTATTCAAAATATTAGATGTCAAAAAGTAAAAGGAACAACAAATTAACAAGAAAACAATAATTATGTATATCATATATATATACACACACACGCAAATGTGTATAACATATGTCTACTAAATAGGTTTACATAAAACTCACATTGTCCAGACCCTTGCTCATCGGACATCGGTGTCGGGCCACATTCTGCTGGTGGGGTAGAGTTTTCACCAACTATGGTGTCATTAGTACGTTGCATCGAGGTAGAAATGGGAGTACGCACTTCATTCGCATGACCATCATTGGCATTCGGTGACCGTGCAATCATTGAACGTAAATTGCTTGTTCGACCCACAGGTGATGGTTGAGCAGATCGAGTTTGTGATCTTGTGATTGGGCTTCTTGGAGGACTTGATGTCAGCATTTTTCGTGATCTTGTGATTGGGGTTCTTGGAGGACTTGATGTCAGCATAATTCTTCTTTTAACACAAGGATTTGAACCTTCAGTTAAGTTAAGTTCAACTTCTTCATTATCCTCAAAGACCTCAACATTTTTTTCGGTACCGGTTTTTTCGGTACCGATTTTTCGGTTTTTTATATTTTTTGGTACCGGTATCGGTAAGGAACTTTTTAAATTAGGTAAAAATTGAAAAATCAAAAAAATGAAATTTAATAATATAATAATCAATAATTAATGTTTTTTCAGTTTTATATATTAAATAATTTCGTTTATATATTAATAATTTATATATAATAGTAGTTTTATTAATTTTTTATATATATTAATAATGTTTTGTAGTTTTATTTTATATATTAATTATTATTAATAGTTAATGATTTGTTATTATTATTATTATTAATTATATATATTAACATGCGATATAACCGAAAATCGAACAGAAAAAACCTGTACCGATTTTGTACCGAACTGGTACCGAAACCGGTAATTCGATACTGGCTCCGGTTCTTTCCTTTTCGGTAATTTTGGATCTGTACCGGTTCGGTATTTTTGGTACCCGTTCGGTTTTTTACCGATGAGCACCCCTAGAATTGAGCACAAATGAAAAAAAAACATATGTTTTACCGAAAGAGTCAAGTTTGAGTTTATTCTTTAATTTATAATATACTACAATTCAAATTGTATTGTAATTAATATTTTAATAAAAACTTATTCTTAATAATATTTTTTAAGTAATTTAAATTATTAATTGTATTAAACATTGTTAATTGACAATAAACGAAATTATAATAATTATTACTTTTTTTGCGGAACAGACTATAAATGTTAGAATATTACTTTTTTATTCTACAAAAAAAATTATATTTAAGTTTGTTATTATTATAATATCCTAAAATTTAAAATTAAATTTAAAATTTTAAAATAATAATAATTTACATATAATATTCCTTCTATTTTTTTTAAAAAAAATGTTATCAAACTCTGTTTTTGGAACAGAGTCCCTAACTTACCATATAGTTGTTTAAAGTTATACGGAAAAAAGAGAGGGGTTTCTCCTTTCTTACTTGGCCAAAACTCACATATACCAATTTGGGTTTCTCCTTTCTTACTTAGCCAAAACTCACATATAGGTTGATCCTAGAGCTTCGCTTGCTCCATCAAAGGCACATGTCCTACTTCTCTCCGCTTGCACTCATGTCGATCCGATCCGTGTTCTAGGGTTATTTTTCTTCTTCTATTCTCTTTCAATTCGGTAAGAAATCAAATCTTAACTATTAATTATTATTTGCAGTTTATATTTTGCCAAATTATTTGTGGAGTTTTAATTGGGTATCGGGTAGGACTGCATTTGAGTTTATAGTTCCTGTATTTGTTATTATTTTGAGTTTTTTTTGGGTGAATTATTGGATACTTGCTAGATTGTGGATGAAGTGTTCACTAATTCAAAATTTTCACTTTTCACTCTTCAATGAATGGATTCCTCTATGGTAGGTAGAGCATAGTTGTATATATTTTGACCGAATTGTAGTATATATTTTTATGTTAATTAATTATAATTAATTTGTTGCAACTTGTAATAGGCCTCTGAAGTAGAAGAATCCATACCCCTCTTGTGTTTATAAAAGTCAAAATTGAACTTCTCATTCTCCATAAAGTGGAGTGCTTCTGAGTGAACCCTAGGTCACTCAATTTAGGACTAAAAATTGAGGTTTAAATGGTCTTATTAATGTTTTATAACATCAGTGAAGCTTATGTAAGTGTGCCTCTTGTCGTGTATGCTCTAGGATGTGGTTAGTATGTGCAGAATAATTCCTAATTAGCAGAGAATTAATAGGCCTTCAATCTCCATATTGTGCTAGTTCTAAATTATACTTGGTACTTTTTCTTTATTTCTTTTTTCACTTGTTTTATAGTGCCCAAATTAGGGGGTATCTTTCTATAACTTAGAGTTTACCATTCTCATTTAAATTAGTTATGACATGCAGATTTGCTGGTTGTGTGTCTCAACTCTTAATCATGTCACAAACACATAATGATATCTTATTAAGTTACCTCACTTGCAAATTTGAAAGACACACGAGTGACAAATCAAGATTTTATGACCTTATCTTTGACAATTGTTATTTAAACTGTAAGAGTGACCCAAATGTTTCCCTTTAAACTGTAAGAGTGACCCAAATGTATGACAATGTACTCGTTTAACTAAAAGTTTGATTCGATCTCTCAAAATATAAATGATTTAAATATGACTACTAGTTATTGTTTTATCTGATTTTTGTGTCTTGTGTTATTGTTTAAATCACTGGTTGAGTTGATGTAATTGAGTTGATGAATAAATTTCAGGTTGAACTTAATTTCATGGATAAGAGCTGGACGCATCATGAGCGTATATCAGTAACTTATCGTAATGGGGTCAAAAGCTTCATTGAGCATGTACGTGCAACATTTGGCCCAACAGTTGACATTAGATGTCCTTGTATCAAGTGTATGAACCTATACACTAAAACCCAAGAAGAGGTGTCTTCACATTTGTGCATAAATGGGATAATGCCTTCTTATGATAAGTGGATTTACCATGGTGAACCCATTCCACGTATACCCAATGAACATGGTCAGAATATTTTCTCTCAAAATGAGGAGTTTATGGACTATGATTTAGATGGTGATGAGGATGAAATTGAGACACTAATGGAAGATATTAATCGAGGAACCTTTGCTGTTGGTGGGAATGAAGATACCTTCCAAAATCGAAATCATACCAGATTTGAACAAATGCTTAATATGTTAGACAAAGAGTTATATCTGGGATGCCAAAAGTACTCCATTTTGTCATTTGTTATAAAATTGCTGCATTTGAAGGTTTTTAACCATTGGACAAATAAGTCCATAGACATGCTACTTGAGTTGATTAAAGATATTCTTCCTGATGGTGCGAATTTGCCAAAATCATACTACGAGGCAAAGACAATGCTACGTGAAATTGGCCTTGGATACCTTCCAATACACGCATGCAAGTAAGTAAAAGAACATATCAAAAAGTCCTTAATTATAACACTTATTCATATATAGTTAATCTGTCTCATTTTTGTTGAAGGTATGATTGTGCCATTTTTTGGCAAGAAAATAAGGATTTAGAAGAGTGTCCAGTATGCCGGGAATCAAGATGGAAAGTTAATGATGGGAAGGGTAAAAAAATCCCACACAAGATTTTGAGATACTTTCCTATAAAACCGCGGTTGCAAAGACTTTTTATGTCAAAAAAAATTGCAAAAGATATGCGGTGGCACAAGGAAAAACTTATTTCAGTAGAAGGTGAACTGAGGCATCCAGTAGATTCTGTATCGTGGAAGGAGTTTGATAGAAAGTATGAATGGTTTTCCAATGATCCAAGAAACATTCGTCTTGGCCTAGCCACGGATAGATTCAATCCATTTGGAAATATGAGTTGCTCATATAGCATGTGGCCGGTAATACTCACTCCTTATAATTTGCCCCCTTGGATGTGCATGAAGGAGCCCTTTTTCATAATGTCACTTTTGATTCCTGGACCAAAAGCACCAGGTAATGAAATCGATGTTTATTTACGTCCTTTAATAGATGATCTTGTTGATTTGTGGGAACAAGGAATTCAAACATATGACTCTTATACTGGGTGCAATTTTAACATGCATGCTTCTGTTTTATGGACAATTAACGATTTTCCTGCACTGGCAAATCTTTCTGGATGGAGTACCAAAGGGTACATGGCTTGTCCAACTTGCAATGTAGATACAAGCTCGACTAGGTTGAGGAGTAAAATCTCTTACGGGGGGCATCGTGCATTTCTTGGTCCTAATCATAGGTATTTTTAATACGTAACTTATTTTAATTTCATCTTCACATTTTTTACATAATTTACTTCCTATGGTTTATCTTGCCCTTGTAGGTGGAGAAAGAGTTTAGACTATGATGGAAAGGAGGAACTCCGTAGACCACCTAAGATCCTAGGTGGATCAGAAATTTTACATCATGTAGAATCAATCAATTTCGGGGATTTTGGCAAGCATCCGAAAAATATAAGTATGAATAGAGAAAGAAAGCAAAAGAGGACAGCAACTCCATCCAACTCTAATTGGACGAAGAAAAGTATTTTTTTTAAGCTACCATATTGGAAAGATTTGAAGGTCAGACATAAGCTCGATGTATTGCACATCGAGAAGAATATTTGTGATAACATACTTGGGACATTACTAAAGATTGAAGGTAAAAATAAGGACACTTACAAGGCTCGACAAGATTTAGAGGATATGAATATACGTAAAGAGCTTCACTTAAGACCACGGGGAGATAAGTTTTACAAGCCACAACCAGCCTTTTCTTTTTCTAAAAAAGAGAGAGACAAATTCTTGTCCTTTATACGGTCTGCCAAATTCCCAGACGGATATACATCAAATATTGCAAGATGTGTTAATACAAGTGATAATAGCATGTCGGGATACAAGACGCATGATTGCCATGTTCTTTTACAACGATTAATCCCTGCTGGAGTGCGAGGGAATCTTAATGACGATGTGGCAACAACATTAACTGAGTTGGGTGCATTCTTTAAAAATCTATGTAGTAGGACACTAAAAGTGGATGACTTAAGAAAAATGGAGAAGGATATTATAATTATCTTATGCAAGATTGAGAGGATTTATCCACCGGCCTTCATTGATATTTGTGTTCACTTGGCTGTTCATCTACCACAAGAAGCAATGTTTACAGGCCCTGTATGCTATTCGTGGATGTATCCAATTGAAAGGTATGCAACTATATATTTTTGGTTATCTATGAACTTTATAGTTGTTTCATACTTAATTTCGTAATTTTTTTAAAGGTATTTATGCACGCTGAAAAAGTACGTAAGGAACAAAGCACATCCAGAAGGATCAATTGCTGAAGGGTATGTCGCAGATGAATGTTTGACATTTTGTTCCTTGTACTTACCACGAAGTGAGAGCAAGTTCAATAAAAAGGACCGTAATCCTGATGGAAAAGTTAGAAAAGATGCTCTTTCTGTCTTTTCTCAAAATGTTAAACCATTAGGTGGTTTTCTTTTTGACTATGCTGATTCCAATGAGATTAAAATGGCTCATTGGTATGTCTTGAATAATTGTGAAGACGTGCAACCTTATATTGAGTAAGTTATACATTTTAACATTAAATTATTCAAATAATTATTGCTTCATACTAGTTTTTTGTACTAATATTATTCTTGTAGGGAATGTGAGGAGGAATTGAAACTAGCTTACCAAAACAACATCGAATTGGAAAAAAGATTTCCTCAGTGGTTTAAAAAGAAGGTAAAATACATTTTCTTCCCCCTTTTAAATTTGTTTGTTGCTATTTGAAAATCAATGATTAATTTAAATTTTTTCCTCTAATAGATTCATCATCGTTGGAATACCACATCAAATGTCATTAGTGATCAACTATTTGCATTAGCATGTGGTCCAAATTTACGAGTATGGAAATATAAAGGATGCTTTGTAAATGGAGTAAGGTTTCTTGTCAAAGATCGTGACAATCGTAGGCAAAGCCAAAATAGTGGAATAACATGTGAAGGAGAACACGATGGGAAAAGTATTGACTTTTTTGGCTTATTAAATGATATTATCAAAACAGAGTATGGAAAAGGGTATAATGTGTTTATATTTTCTTGTGAGTGGTTTGATTTATCTAATCGGCGTATGGGTATTAGGAAGGATACACACTTTACAAGTGTAAATGTAAGTAGCACATGGTATAGAAACGACCCATACATATTAGCTTCTCAAGCAAAACAAGTTTTTTTTGTTGATGATTTGAAATTAGGCGGCAACTGGAAAATTGTTCAAAGGTTTAACCACCGACACGTATTTGATGTTCCGGAGGATGAAATGGACGAGATTGAAGAATATACCACTGACAATGTTGTTAACCTTGATGATGACTCACCCGATATTGACATTATTGTTCAAGATCGGGATATAGGGCCAATGAATAGAGATGACGTTGATCCAGAAATAATAAATAACAGTGTCTTAAGACAAAGAGCTCAAAAAATTAACATTGAACACAATATCTTATTGGATGGAGACATAGATGATGATGTCGATGAGGATGATTTTGAGGAGGATGAATTCGACGAGGGGTGTAGTGAGGATGATACACCTGTAGATTATCGTAGCGAAGAAGAACAAAGTATGGACGAGGAAGAGAAAGATGATCAGAACTAGCATCAAATAAGGTATGCCATTCATCTTACAAAGTTGAAACATTTGAACGATGATTAATTATTTAGTTTAGTCAAATTGAACAACTCTCTTATTGGTACTATCCTGTTCACATGGATACATAAACAGGTTTTTGTACATTTCACATGGATACATACACGTTACTAGCTCACCTTTCATGTCATTTAATTCTTGATGGAAGTCTTTAACAGTCATTTGTTATAATTGAGCAGGTTTATCGAATCTATGTAATATATCTGTAAGATTGTAAGTTTTGTAAACTTTGGGAATAGTATTTGTGGTTGTTACTTTATTGTGATCTTTTACTAATGATTCTTTGACTTTGAGAAGATATTTGCATTTAAGAACTGGATCATCTATTCATTCAAATAAGATATTTTCTATTTGGATAGTTGCTTGAATTCTTTCAGAAAAGAGAGGCAGAAGTCCTGTTAGAAATTTTTCTTTCTGAATTTTGGGATGCTAGTCTATTAAAGGTTGAAAAGTCCAATCTCTTTTAGTTTAGTTGTTCTCTTCTCATGTGAAGCTGACATATTCACTTGAATGACTGCATTCTGCTATCCCAGTGCAAAGTCGTCTATTAAACATTTTTAAGCTGCCTTTATAAGACTGTAGGCTGGAAAGAAGTCTCATAACACACAGAGAAAAATCTAACTGGTTATTGTTGTCAGAGCAAGAGGATGGTTATCGCTACATCCCTCAGCTAGGTGATGAAGTTATGTACTTAAGGCAGGTATCTAGTGTCATTTTTTTAATATAAAATTATTTTTAATTCATAAATGTTGAACCTTCTAACTTACTGGGCTTCCCGGGATTTTCATCAATCTGACAAAGTCAGGGTGCGACTCAAGCATCAAACACTACTGCAAGAGTACTTGGAATTGCAAAAGGTTCAATCTTTAATATATATCCTTCCTCTCGTCCAATTTCTATTTTTCTTTTTTCTTTTTTCTTTTTTTTTTAAATTTCAATTGGTGGCAGGGCTTGAAATCATGTGCTTTTATTTATTTATTTTTGATAAGCTAAGAAATTTAAATCATGTGCTTATAATCCTTTATTCTAGTAGTGAATGATTTGGTGGTTGTATATGCTTGTTGATCGGGGCTTTGATAAGTTTAAAAAATTTATTGGTCTTGATTTTATTCTGATTTTCTTTCATCTTGTATCTTGATCATATATAGGAATTTGTTTCAAAGAAGAAGAAACTGCAGAGTACAAAGTAGAAGAAGGATATCCTTTTGGCTGAAATCCTGTATGCATTTTGTTTCCAAAACTATAGATGCATTCTTCTTTTCACTAAAGATAAAATTTGCTTTTTAGTTCGTTTCAAAATTAGAGATAGATAGCTAATTTTACACTATATAAAGTAACATGAAGCTCATTCATTACTTATACTCTACTTGGATTGAATACCATCATGTCACCACTACTATAATTTTAGTACAATGTTAGAAATATGTTTGGTAAAATAATTTTTTCTTAAAAGTAGTTGTTTTTTAAAAGTGGCTCTAATTTGGGAACGTGGGAGTATTTAATATCTTGCGTATTGAATAAGGAAGACATACTAGCAACTGGGTTTTTCACTGTTTTCTTTGATGAATTTCAGATTCTTGAGGCGAAGGCGTAAATATTTATTGAAAACCCAGTCTTCCAAACCAGGATTGGATAGAGATGTTGTTTATCCAATGAATTTAGATTTAGAGAGAAAAATGCTGAAGAACGAAATGAGCCAAAGCCCCTATGGATCTGAATTGAGAAATCAGTATCCAGTTTTGGTGTCTACATCTTACATTGAAAAGAGAGCCATGCCAATAGGTATGCACTGTACGAAGTTTGATTGTAAAGATGATGAATGATCATGTATCGTATGATTTTATTTAATTAATAATATTTTAGTTTTTTGGAATTTCTGTCATAATTTGTTATGGGGTTATTGAGACATAATTTTTTTGTTTATAAAATAATTTTGACATTCGTTGCATAATAAAAGAAAAATTAATATTTATTTCGTTACAAATTAATATATAACTGGCTTATTTTGTACATTTAGCAACAAATATCGTTACCAAAAAGTACACAATTAGCAACGAAAACCGATTAAGGCAATAATTTCTACATTGTTCAGTAACGGCAAACTTCGTTGGCAAATGTGTATCAAATGCAACGAATTTTATCTTCGTTGGAAAATAAAAATATTCTTTTCATTGCCAATTAGGCGTATTTTGCAACGAAAATTGCTTTTCAGTAACAATTTCTTAATAAATTTGCTATAAAATATTTCGTTGCTAAATGATTTATGATTTTACAAGAAAACAAAATTTCGTTGCGAAATATATTACGTTCTGCAACGGAAAAAAATTCGTTGCTAGACAATAAACAACGCTCATTGCGCAACGAAATGTCCAACGAACGAAAAATCGTTGCAAATGATGGCAACGTAAAATTTCGTTGCAAATTAATATATAATTGGCTTATTTTGTATATTTAGCAACAAACATCGTTACCAAAAAGTACACAATTAGCAACGAAAACCAATTAAGGCAACAATTTCTATATTGATCAGTAACGACAAACTTCGTTGGTAAATGTGTATCAAATACAACGAATTTTATCTTCGTTGGCAAATAAAAAGATTCTTTTCGTTGCCAATTAGGCGTATTTTGCAACGAAAATTGTTTTTCAGTAACAATTTCTTAATAAATTTGCTACAAAATATTTCGTTGCTAAATGATCTATGCTTTTACACGAAAACAAAATTTCGTTGCGAAATATATTACTTTCTGCAACGGAAAAAAAACATTCGTTGCTAGACAATTAGCAACGCTCATTGCGCAACGAAATGTTCAACGAACTAAAAATCGTTGCAAATGACATTTGGCAACGAAATGTCGCACATTTAGCAACGAAAACTGTTTGTTGCAAAATCACTAGACTATAAAAAGTTTAAGTTTGGGGGAAACAGGGGGTATGCATGCTAATTGGAGAGATGGAGCGTAAGACGCACTCTCCTATAAAAAGTAATGAAAAAGAATAGAAAAATATATGAAAAAAAAGAAAAGAAAAGAAAAAGAAGGTTGATTGTGAATAAACCTTTGGCTACGTCGAATCTTGTGGCCTTTGATATTCGAGCAAGTAAGCCCTAGGGGTGTCTCTACATCCAGCGCGCTAAGGCCTGTTGGTCTGGGAGTCGTTGGTTGAAAGCTCGCTACACGGGTATCATTGAAAAGCCTAAGAGGACTAGGCATTGCATAGTCGAGTGTGTACACAGAAAAGTGCAAAAAGGCCCTCGTGAGTTAATAAAAAGCAAAATAAATCCCCTGTGGACTCTTAGCTTAAGTGATGCATGGTCTTAGTTAGAACTTATTTGATTTACTATTTTTCTTAAGTTGAAACTTGTTTTTCCCCTAAGAAGCATAGTATGTGATATATTTGTTCAAAAGCATGTTTAATGGTTGCTAGGCACACACACACTACACCAGTGCTGACAGGTTTGGATTTGCAAGAATATGCCTTATCATCTTGTCTTGGGTAGCTTCCTGTTTGATTATCTTGTGATTTTTCTGAGGCATTTCATTTGAATATAAATTCTGACTGAGACTTGGATTCGCATTCATGATAAGGTAGGTTGCATTCATTATAGATACTTCATTGCATCTTTTGTTTGGTTTTGTTTTGGTTACTTTAGGGCAAGCAACGTTTAAGTTTGGGGGTAATTGATAAGTGGTTTTATGACCACTTATTTAGATATCAACTAGCTTATTTTGTTGTTTAAACTCAAGTACTTGTGGAGCTTTTCATGCGTTGTTGTCTTGTTTTGTAATTTTCATGTTTAGGAACTCCTTTGGTGCAAAAGGGGCTTGAATTGACGTAAGAATGCCGAAAAAAGGAACATGAAGCTAAGCAATGAAATGATGGCATGATTGGACAGAACAAAAAGGGATCAAGAAGCTTGGTATTTAGAAGATGGCAGCCCAGTGCAGCAGCAGCAAAAGCAAACAGCAGCAGAAACCAGCATTTCAGAGCCGCGCGGCCGTACCTGAAGCTAGGCCAAAAGGCGCGCAGCCGCGCCTATCCCCAGCTTGACCAGAGTTGACTTTTAAAAGGGACTTGGCTTGGAGCAAGGATATAAGTGATAGTAATGTGCGTACAAGCGAATCATGTATGATGATAAAGCACATACTTTGTAAACAATCTTATTTATTTATTAATAAAATATTCATTTAAGGCATTTAATTATCTACATGGTGCTGTTTTTATAATATGTAAATAACCTATAGTTTTAAGCAATGCTTTTAGAATCATGATGAGATCATGCTAATGGAATCTAAATTCTTAGAAAGCTTAAAAACTAAAATAGTTCCCAATCGTGGGATTACTAAAAAGGGGATTAGTAAATTCGGATAGATTGGTACATATGTTGCTTGGTCATTTGATGAGAATGACTGATCTCATGGTCATTTGTGTGGAGACACTAAAACAAGTACGTAGGTGCTTATTGGAGAATAAGTTCACTGAACGTGGCTCGCTATGGAATACTTAATAGAGTTTTACTCGCCTGTCAATAGGAATTCCTAATGTGATAGTAGTACAAGTGATCCTTGGACTTGAGATCATCATAGTATCTTGTATGTAATAAATTATACTTTGATTTATTCCTTAAGGCCCTTTAGGGTATATGTAGGGTATGCTTGGGTATAATGAATTACATATGGAGATAATGTATGATCAATAAAGAATCTACCACCTCTAGTAAAAGAGGAGATATGTCCTATGTGATTCGTTAAATGACAACCCAGGAATCCTTGGCCAAGGTTGAATGAAATTATAAAGGGTTTCTAATTTGTATTATTTGGAGTTGTGCATTTTCTAATCGAAATACATATGATTAAATAAAATAAGACTTGACAGTAAATCCATGTCTTATATTTAATTGGGACATTGTATGGTGGAAGGATTGAATTGTACGGTAACTATTAATTCACAGGTTCTTTTATGATTAATGTTGAAATCTATATTATTTGGAAAGTCGTTGATCGCTAGGGAGGCTTATCCCTATTGTAGAACAAATGTTATTTATTTAAATAGATTATTTGTTTAATTTATTTATTTAAATAAGATTAGAATTATTTTAATTGATTTATTCACAACCGGTTTAATATGGAAAACCTAAAGGATCACACCATAAAAAGAAGAAGAATTATTTAAGAAGCTAATGGCATAATAGTAATAGTACATTTAGTGTAATTAATTTAATCTATGGTGATAGAATAAATTAAATATCTTAATGTTTATTATTTAATATTTTAGAAATATTAAATGTAAATTAATAAGAGAAGTCTTATTAATATTATTATTATTATTATTATTTTAATTTTAAAGGAGTTTAGAAATTAATTTAATAAAACTACTCTCACTTAATCCTAATGAGATTAGGAAATAAATTAATTAAAGAGTTTAATTAATTAATTAAATAAAATCCTATTCTAATGAGATTAGTAGGGTTAACCTAATATCTATATAATATAGTATTATATCAGATACAAGGTACGTGATTTCCAGAAGTTGGGAGAGTACGCTTTTTTTACATATATAAAAACTAGGGTTTGAGCTAATACACCCTCTTCTTGAGTTCTTCATCTTCCTTGGTAGATCACCATTAGAGGCCAAATATTTGGGTGGCTGACATTGATCAAGGGAAGGAGTCACTACAGAGGAATCAAAGGAGATCAAAGGAGTAGAACTTGTACCTGAGGAAGCTCGAATCCTTAAAGGTATAATTCTGTTTTCTCCTACTGTATATTGGCTGATAATTGATGCACAAGAATGATCATGGTTAAGGGTTTGTAAGAAAAATTTTAAATTCCCATTTTTCATCACTTCCGCTGCGTTTATGTAATTTGATTGCATGCTCATGTTTCTAGCAAACCCCAACAGTGGTATCAGAGCCTATCTTGTGCTAATTATCAGTCTATGTGATTCCATGCATGTATAATATGTGATTTAATCGAATTTTTGGGCAACAAAAAAATATTCTATTTCTGAGATGTGGCGTAGTTGCGCCGTCTCTAGTTCATTCTAGAGCGCAGCTGCACCGGTACCCAGATCCAGTTTTCTCGGATGAGCAGTGCAGCTACGTCGTGTCCCAGTTCTTTCTTGGCGCAGCTGTGCCCCTGGACAGAACATGAATTTTTTTTCTTTTCTTTAATTAAATAAATGGTTTATTTAATTAATAAAGGTTTAAAATAAAGATTTTATTTTATATAAAATATGATTTCAGAATTGTTAAAATTAAAGAGTTTAATTTGGATTTGTTTTTGATTAAAATAAAAGAGTTTATTTTTCAAAAACAAGGTTTATCAAACTTTTGCCCATTAATTGATATTAATACATAAATGGAATGGATTAACTTTCATGAGATGAATGATTATTTATTGATACGTATGATGATATGTATGTTAATAAATAGGATTGATTATGGATTATGACCAATGTGATTGGATTTTATTTTGGATGAATGCTTGAATGTATGAGTTTTATAAAATGGGGACTGCGTACCTCGTCTTTTTTAGTTTTCTTCTTGTTGTAAATTCTATCTCTCTCCTATGTACTTCCCCTTGACTGCTGATCAAGGTATCTATTTAAATAAAATAGTTTATGTAATAGGATTAGTTAGAATTTTTAGAAGAACCAGATATCAAGGCGCTAGGAGCGCTTGAAGACCCATTTGTATAGAGCCCGGGTTTAAATGTAATAGTTATATTTAAATTTAATTTTTGCACTCCTAAGTTTGACCTTTTGGTTCACATGGTGGCTCTAGTGAACCAAACTAGAATAAAAGTCCATAATCAATCCAAGTAGAATATAGTATTCTATATATGCATGCTAAGTATTATATATATTATATTTTATGCGAACATGCTTCGCATGTTTATTAAAATGACGCGTATTTTATATATGTGCATGCGCGCTAAACAAGATGAGACAAATAATAATAAATCCCTCAAAGAAATAATATTAAGTCCGAAGCGTTCAAATGATACTTGGAATATCGAACGTCGCCTTCTGGCATGATAAATTAATAGAGTCTTAAATATTTAATATGAGCTTGTTTTGCTATCCACAAGGCGAGTATTGAGTATTTAAGATGTTAATTAATCACATTTGATGCTTAGCAAGAAAATTGAACGATCTAATCTTGTTGTGCTATCCACAAGGACAAATATTTTTCTTTTTTTGAATTTATGGAAGTGCTAGGCTAGATTTAACTTAAATCATTTTAGTTCGGATGTGCACACACTTGACCATTATGATTTAAGAGGCAAAATAAAAGGAGTTACATGGTGATGTAATTGACAAGAGTTATCTACCTATTTATTTGTATATCGCTTATTGTGCTATCCACAAAGTTATATACATTTGAAATGGGATCCTTATTCTCAATAGCAAATCTTTAATTAGATGTTGCCGAACTATATAAGTGAGGGCAATATAGTTTGATGAAAATAGTGGGAGATATCAATTTAAAATAAAGACCTAAATTTATTTTGGTATGCAAAATTAATAAAATGAATGTTTGCTAAAATGTTGTCTTTTCACATGCAGAATTTTAAAAATATCAAATCACTAATCTCACTACGAAGCATACTTGATGCAAATAACTTACCGGGCCGAATTATACGGACTGGCTAAGAAATCTGAGAATTGTTCTCACTGTTAAAAAGATTTTTTATGTCCTAAATTCACCTGTCCCTAAATCTGTTTCGGTAACAGCCTCTGAGGAAGA
>JAINUT010000851.1:0-74518 GCA_020205555.1 Panax stipuleanatus | reverse complement strand
CCAATGAAACATAAGGTCTCCTTAATGAAACTTGTGTGAGATGTACGCTTCGTTTTTAACACGATAGCTGTCATGGGATCCCTTTTGACGCTAATCAAACTTAGAACGAAGTTAAAGGATTCCTAATCACATCTTTCTTTGACAATTTTAGACCAATGAAACAATAGAAGGTAACCCTAAATGAGAATTGTGTGATATGAACGCATGGTTTTTGAACGCGATAGTCATGGTTTCCTCGTTTTGACGCAAATCAAACTAGAACGAAGTAATACAACTCTTAAACACCTCTTTCTTTGTAAATTTGAAACAACCAATGAAACAATATGAAGGTCTCCCTAAATGAAGACCTGTGTGAGATCTACGCATTGTTTTGAACGCGATAGTGATGTGATTGCTCCTTTTGATGCTAATTTCAACTAGAACGAAGTAATAGGACTCATAATCACCTATATTTTGACAGTTTGAGAGAACTAATGAAACATTAAGAAGGTCTCCCTAAATGAAGACTTGTGAGATGTACGGATCGTTTTAAGGCAATAGTGGTAGATTGCTGCTCCTTTTGATGCTAATCAAACAAGAACGAATTCATAGGACTCATAATCACCTCTTTCTTTGACAAATTGACAGAACCAATGAAACAAAAGAGGTCTTCCTAAATCAAGACTTGTGTGAGATGTACACATCGTTTTTTAACGCGATAGTCATGGGATTGCTCCTTTAATGCAAATCACATTAAAACGAAGTAATAAGACTCCTAATCACCTCCTTCTTTCATAGTTTTAGAGAACCAATGAAACAATAAGAAGGTCTCCTTAAATGGAGACTTGTGTGAGATGTACGCATCGTTTTTTAAACGGCGATAGTCATGGGATTGCTCCTTTTGATGCTACTCAAACTTAGAACGAAGTTATAGGACTCCTATCACATCTTTCTTTGACAATTTAGTGGCACCAACTGAAACAATAAGAAGGGTAACCCTAAATGAAGAATTGTTTGATATGAACGCATGGTTTTGAACGCGATAGTCATGGGCTTCTCGTTTGACGCAAATCAAACTAGAACGAAGTAATACAACTCTTAATCACCTCTTTCTTTGTAAATTTGAAACAACCAACTGAAACAATATGAAGGTCTCCCTAAATGAAGACCTGTGTGAGATCTACGCATCGTTTTGAAACGCGATAGTGATGTGATTGCTCCTTTTGATGCTAATTTAACTAGAACGAAGTAATAGGACTCATAATCACCTATATTTTGACAATTTGAGAGAACTATGAAACATTAAGAAGGTCTTCTAAATGAAGACTTGTGTGAGATGTACGGATCGTTTTGAAGGCACTAGTGATAGGATTGCTGCTCCTTTTGATGCTAATCAAACTAGAACGAATTCATAGGACTCATAATCACCTCTTTCTTTGATAATTTGACAGAACCAATGAAACAATAAGAAGGTCTTCCTAAATCAAGACTTGTGTGAGATGTACACATCGTTTTTAACGCGATAGTCATGGGATTGCTCCCTTTGATACAAATTACGTTAAAACGAAGTAATAAGACTCCTAATCACCTCCTTTTTTCACAGTTTTGAAGAACCAATGAAACAATAAGAAGGTCTCCTTAAATGAAGACTTGTGTGAGATGTACGCATCGTTTTTAGCGCGATAGTCATGAGATTGCTCCTTTTGATGCTAATCAAACTTAGAACGAAGTTATAGGACTCCTAATCACATCTTTCTTTGACAATTTTAGTGCACCAATGAAACAATAAGAAGGTAACCCTAAATGAAGAATTGTGTGATATGAACGCATGGTTTTGAACGCGATAGTCATGGGTTTCACGTTTTGACGCAAATCAAACTAGAACGAAGTAACACAACCCTTAATCACCTCTTTCTTTGTAAATTTGAAACAACCAATGAAACAATATGAAGGACTCCCTAAATGAAGACCTGTGTGAGATCTACGCATCGTTTTGAACGCGATAGTGATGTGATTGGTCCTTTTGATTCTAATTTCATCTAGAACGAAGTAATAGGACTCATAATCACCTATATTTTGACAATTTGAGAGAACTAATGAAACATTATGAAGGTCTCCCTAAATGAAGACTTGTGTGAGATGTACGGATCGTTTTGAAGGCACTAGTGATAGGATTGCTGCTCCTTTTGATGCTAATCAAACTAGAACGAATTCATAGGACTCATAATCACCTCTTTCTTTGGCAATTTGACAGAACCAATGAAACAATAAGAAGGTCTTCCTAAATCAAGACTTGTGTGAGATGTACACATCGTTTTTAACGCGATAGTCATGGGATTGTTCCTTTTGATGCAAATCACATTAAAACGAAGTAATAAGACTCCTAATCACCTCCTTCTTTCACAGTTTTAGAGAACCAATGAAACAATAAGAAGGTCTCCTTAAATGAAGACTTGTGTGAGATGTACGCATCATTTTTAACGCGATAGTCATGGGATTGCTCCTTTTGATGCTAATCAAACTTAGAACGAAGTTATAGGACTCCTAATCACATCTTTGTTTGACAATTTTAGTGCACCAATGAAACAATAAGAAGGTAACCCTAAATGAAGAATTGTTTGATATGAACGCATGGTTTTTTAACGCGATAGTCATGGGCTTCTCGTTTTGACGCAAATCAAACTAGAACGAAGTAATACAACTCTTAATCACCTCTTTCTTTGTAAATTTGAAACAACCAACGAAGCAATATGAAGGTCTCCCTAAATGAAGACCTGTGTGAGATATACGCATCGTTTTGAACGCGATAGTGATGGGATTGCTCCTTTTGATACTAATTTCAACTAGAACGAAGTAATAGGACTCATAATCACCTATATTTTGACAATTTGAGAGAACTAATGGAACATTAAGAAGGTCTCCCTAAATGAAGACTTGTGTGAGATGTACGGATCGTTTTGAAGGCACTAGTGATAGGATTGCTGCTCCTTTTGATGCTAATCAAACTAGAACGAATTCATAGGACTCATAATCACCTCTTTCTTTGACAATTTGACAGAACCAATGAAACAATAAGAAGGTCTTCCTAAATCAAGACTTGTGTGAGATGTACACATCGTTTTTAATGCGATAGTCATGGGATTGCTCCTTTTGATGCAAATTACATTAAAACGAAGTAATAAGACTCCTAATCACCTCTTTCTTTCACAGTTTTAAAGAACCAATGAAACAATAAGAAGGTCTCCTTAAATGAAGACTTGTGTGAGATGTACGCATCGTTTTTAACGCGATAGTCATGAGATTGCTCCTTTTGATGCTAATCAAACTTAGAACGAAGTTATAGGACTCCTAATCACATCTTTTTTTGACAATTTTAGTGCACCAATGAAACAATAAGAAGGTAACCCTAAATGAAGAATTGTGTGATATGAAAGCATGGTTTTGAACGCGATAGTCATGGGTTTCTCATTTTGACGCAAATCAAACTAGAACGAAGTAATACAACTCTTAATCACCTCTTTCTTTGTAAATTTGAAACAACCAACGAAACAATTTGAAGGTCTCCCTAAATGAAGACCTATGTGAGATCTACGCATCGTTTTGAACGCGATAGTGATGGGATTGCTCTTTTGATGCTAATTTCAACTAGAACGAAGTAATAGGACTCATAATCACCTATATTTTGACAATTTGAGAGAACTAATGAAACATTAAGAAGGTCTCCCTAAATGAAGACTTGTGTGAGATGTACGGATCGTTTTGAAGGCACTAGTGATAGGATTGATGCCCCTTTTGATGCTAATCAAACTAGAACGAATTCATAGGACTCATAATCACCTCTTTCTTTGACAATTTGACAGAACCAATGAAACAATAAGAAGGTCTTCCTAAATCAAGACTTGTGTGAGATGTACACATCGTTTTTAACGCGATAGTCAAGGGATTGCTCCTTTTGATGCAAATCAAACCTAGAACGAAGTTATAGGATTCCTAATCACATCTTTCTTTGACAATTTTAGAGCACCAATGAAACAATAAGAAGGTAACCCTAAATGAAGAATTGTGTGATATGAACGCATGGTTTTGAACGCGATAGTCATGGGTTTCTCGTTTTGACGCAAATCAAACTAGAACGAAGTAATACAACTCTTAAACACCTATTTCTTTGTAAATTTGAAACACCCAATGAAACAATATGAAGGTCTCCCTAAATGAAGACCTGTGTGAGATCTACGCATCGTTTTGAACACGATAGTGATGTGATTGGTCCTTTTGATGCTAATTTCAACTAGAACGAAGTAATAGGACTCATAATCACCTATATTTTGACAGTTTGAGAGAACTAATGAAACATTAAGAAGGTCTCCCTAAATGAAGACTTGTGTGAGATGTACGGATCGTTTTGAAGGCACTAGTGGTAGGATTGCTGCTCCTTTTGATGCTAATCAAACTAGAACGAATTCATAGGACTCATAATCACCTCTTTCTTTGACAATTTGACAGAACCAATGAAACAATTAGAAGGTCTTCCTAAATCAAGACTTGTGTGAGATGTACACATCGTTTTTAACGTGATAGTCATGGGATTGCTCCTTTTGATGCAAATCACATTAAAATGAAGTAATAAGACTCCTAATCACCTCCTTCTTTCATAGTTTTAGAGAACCAATGAAACAATAAGAAGGTCTCCTTAAATGAAGACTTGTGTGAGATGTACGCATCATTTTTAACGCGATAGTCATGGGATTGCTCCTTTTGAAGCTAATCAAACTTAGAATGAAGTTATAGGACTCCTAATCACATCTTTCTTTGACAATTTTAGTGCACTAATGAAACAATAAGAAGGTGACCCTAAATGAAGAATTGTTTGATATGAACGCATGGTTTTGAACGCGATAGTCATGGGCTTCTCGTTTTGACGCAAATCAAACTAGAACGAAGTAATACAACTCTTAATCACCTCTTTCTTTGTAAATTTGAAACGAACAACGAACCAATATGAAGGTCTCCCTAAATGAAGACCTGTGTGAGATCTACGCATCGTTTTGAATGCGATAGTGATGGGATTGGTCCTTTTGATGCTAATTTCAACTAGAACGACGTAATAGGACTCATAATCACCTATATTTTGACAATTTGAGAGAACTAATGAAACATTAAGAAGGTCTCCTAAATGAAGACTTGTGTGAGATGTACGGATCGTTTTGAAGGCACTAGTGATAGAATTGCTGCTCCTTTTGATGCTAATCAAACTAGAACGAATTCATAGGACTCATAATCACCTCTTTCTTTGACAATTTGACAGAACCAATGAAACAATAAGAAGGTCTTCCTAAATCAAGACTTGTGTGAGATGTACACATCGTTTTTAATGCGATAGTCATGGGATTGCTCCATTTGATGCAAATCACATTAAAACGAAGTAATAAGACTCCTAATCACCTCCTTCTTTCACAATTTTAGAGAACCAATGAAACAATAAGAAGGTCTCCTTAAATGAAGACTTGTGTGAGATGTACGCATCGTTTTTAACGCGATAGTCATGGGATTGCTCCTTTTGATGCTAATCAAACTTAGAACGAAGTTATAGGACTCATAATCACATCTTTCTTTGACAATTTTAGTGCACCAATGAAACAATAAGAAGGTAACCCTAAATGAAGAATTGTGTGATATGAAAGCATGGTTTTGAACGCGATAGTCATGGGTTTCTCGTTTTGACGCAAATCAAACTAGAACGAAGTAATACAACTCTTAATCACCTCTTTCTTTGTAAATTTGAAACAACCAACGAAACAATATGAAGGTCTCCCTAAATGAAGACCTATGTGAGATCTACGCATCGTTTTGAACGCGATAGTGATGTGATTGCTCCTTTTGATGCTAATTTCAACTAGAACGAAGTAATAGGACTCATAATCACCTATATTTTGACAATTTGAGAGAACTAATGAAACATTAAGAAGGTCTCCCTAAATGAAGACTTGTGTGAGATGTACGGATCGTTTTGAAGGCACTAGTGATAGGATTGCTGCTCCTTTTGATGCTAATCAAACTAGAACGAATTCATAGGACTCATAATCACCTCTTTCTTTGACAATTTGACAGAACCAATGAAACAATAAGAAGGTCTTCCTAAATCAAGACTTGTGTGAGATGTACACATCGTTTTTAACGCGATAGTCATGGGATTGCTCCTATTTGATGCAAATCACATTAAAACGAAGTATAAGACTCCTAATCACCTCCTTCTTTCACAGTTTTAGAGAACCAATGAAACAATAAGAAGGTCTCCTTAATGAAGACTTGTGTGAGATGTACGCATCGGTTTTAACGCGATAGTCATGGGATTGCTCCTTTTGATGCTAATCAAACTTAGAACGAAGTTATAGGACTCCTAATCACATCTTTCTTTGACAATTTTAGTGCACCAATGAAACAATAAGAAGGTAACCCTAAATGAAGAATTGTGTGATATGAACGCATGGTTTTGAACGCGATAGTCATGGGTTTCTCGTTTTGACGCAAATCAAACTAGAACGAAGTAATACAACTCTTAATCACCTCTTTCTTTGTAAATTTGAAACAACCAATGAAACAATATGAAGGTCTCCCTAAATGAAGACCTGTGTGAGATCTACGCATCGTTTTGAACGCGATAGTGATGTGATTGCTCCTTTTGATGCTAATTTCAACTAGAACGAAGTAATAGGACTCATAATCACCTATATTTTGACAATTTGAGAGAACTAATGAAACATTAAGAAGGTCTCCCTAAATGAAGACTTGTGTGAGATGTACGGATCGTTTTGAAGGCACTAGTGATAGGATTGCTGCTCCTTTTGATGCTAATCAAACTAGAACGAATTCATAGGACTCATAATCACCTCTTTCTTTGACAATTTGACAGAACCAATGAAACAATAAGAAGGTCTTCCTAAATCAAGACTTGTGTGAGATGTACACATCGTTTTTAACGCGATAGTCATGGGATTGCTCCTTTTGATGCAAATCACATTAAAACGAAGTAATAAGACTCCTAATCACCTCCTTCTTTCATAGTTTTAGAGAACCAATGAAACAATAAGAAGGTCTCCTTAAATGAAGACTTGTGTGAGATGTACGAATCATTTTTAACGCGATAGTCATGGGATTGCTCCTTTTGAATGCTAATCAAACTTAGAACGAAGTTATAGGACTCCTAATCACATCTTTCTTTGACAATTTTAGTGCACCAATGAAACAATAAGAAGGTGACCCTAAATGAAGAATTGTGTGATATGAACGCATGGTTTTTGAACGCGATAGTCATGGGCTTCTCGTTTTGACGCAAATCAAACTAGAACGAAGTAATACAACTCTTAATCACCTCTTTCTTTGTAAATTTGAAACGAACCAACGAATCAATATGAAGGTCTCCCTAAATGAAGACCTGTGTGAGATCTACGCATCGTTTTGAACGCGATAGTGATGGGATTGCTCCTTTTGATGCTAATTTCAACTAGAACGAAGTAATAGGACTCATAATCACCTATATTTTGACAATTTGAGAGAACTAATGAAACATTAAGAAGGTCTCCCTAAATGAAGACTTGTGTGAGATGTACGGATCGTTTTGAAGGCACTAGTGATAGGATTGCTGCTCCTTTTGATGCTAATCAAACTAGAACGAATTCATAGGACTCATAATCACCTCTTTCTTTGACAATTTGACAGAACCAATGAAACAATAAGAAGGTCTTCCTAAATCAAGACTTGTGTGAGATGTACACATCGTTTTTAACGCGATAGTCATGGGATTGCTCCTTTTGATGCAAATCACATTAAAACGAAGTAATAAGACTCCTAATCACCTCCTTCTTTCACAGTTTTAGAGAACCAATGAAACAATAAGAAGGTCTCCTTAAATGAAGACTTGTGTGAGATGTACGCATCGTTTTTAACGCGATAGTCATGGGATTGCTCCTTTTGATGCTAATCAAACTTAGAACGAAGTTATAGGACTCCTAATCACATCTTTCTTTGACAATTTTAGTGCACCAATGAAACAATAAGAAGGTAACCCTAAATGATGAGTTGTGTGATATGAACGCATGGTTTTGAACGCGATAGTCATGGGCTACTCGTTTTGACGCAAATCAAACTAGAACGAAGTAATACAACTCTTAATCACCTCTTTCTTTGTAAATTTGAAACAACCAACGAAACAATATGAAGGTCTCCCTAAATGAAGACCTGTGTGAGATCTACGCATCGTTTTGAACGCGATAGTGATGTGATTGCTCCTTTTGATGCTAATTTCAACTAGAACGAAGTAATAGGACTCATAATCACCTATATTTTGACAATTTGAGAGAACTAATGAAACATTAAGAAGGTCTCCCTAAATGAAGACTTGTGTGAGATGTACGGATCGTTTTGAAGGCACTAGTGATAGGATTGCTGCTCCTTTTGATGCTAATCAAACTAGAACGAATTCATAGGACTCATAATCACCTCTTTCTTTGACAATTTGACAGAACCAATGAAACAATAAGAAGGTCTTCCTAAATCAAGACTTGTGTGAGATGTACACATCGTTTTTAACGCGATAGTCATGGGATTGCTCCTTTTGATGCAAATCACATTAAAACGAAGTAATAAGACTCCTAATCACCTCCTTCTTTCACAGTTTTAGAGAACCAATGAAACAATAAGAAGGTCTCCTTAAATGAAGACTTGTGTGAGATGTACGCATCATTTTTAACGCGATAGTCATGGGATTGCTCCTTTTGATGCTAATCAAACTTAGAACGAAGTTATAGGACTCCTAATCACATCTTTCTTTGACAATTTTAGTGCACCAATGAAACAATAAGAAGGTAACCCTAAATGAAGAATTGTGTGATATGAACGCATGGTTTTGAACGCGATAGTCATGGGCTTCTCGTTTTGACGCAAATCAAACTAGAACGAAGTAATACAACTCTTAATCACCTCTTTCTTTGTAAATTTGAAACAACCAACGAAACAATATGAAGGTCTCCCTAAATGAAGACCTGTGTGAGATCTACGCATCGTTTTGAACGCGATAGTGATGTGATTGCTCCTTTTGATGCTAATTTCAACTAGAACGAAGTAATAGGACTCATAATCACCTATATTTTGACAATTTGAGAGAACTAATGAAACATTAAGAAGGTCTCCCTAAATGAAGACTTGTGTGAGATGTACGGATCGTTTTGAAGGCACTAGTGATAGGATTGCTGCTCCTTTTGATGCTAATCAAACTAGAACGAATTCATAGGACTCATAATCACCTCTTTCTTTGACAATTTGACAGAACCAATGAAACAATAAGAAGGTCTTCCTAAATCAAGACTTGTGTGAGATGTACACATCGTTTTTAACGCGATAGTCATGGGATTGCTCCTTTTGATGCAAATCACATTAAAACGAAGTAATAAGACTCCTAATCACCTCCTTCTTTCACAGTTTTAGAGAACCAATGAAACAATAAGAAGGTCTCCTTAAATGAAGACTTGTGTGAGATGTACGCATCATTTTTAACGCGATAGTCATGGGATTGCTCCTTTTGATGCTAATCAAACTTAGAACGAAGTTATAGGACTCCTAATCACATCTTTCTTTGACAATTTTAGTGCACCAATGAAACAATAAGAAGGTAACCCTAAATGAAGAATTGTTTGATATGAACGCATGGTTTTGAACGCGATAGTCATGGGCTTCTCGTTTTGACGCAAATCAAACTAGAACGAAGTAATACAACTCTTAATCACCTCTTTCTTTGTAAATTTGAAACAACCAACGAAACAATATGAAGGTCTCCCTAAATGAAGACCTGTGTGAGATCTACGCATCGTTTTGAACGCGATAGTGATGGGATTGCTCCTTTTGATGCTAATTTCAACTAGAACGAAGTAATAGGACTCATAATCACCTATATTTTGACAATTTGAGAGAACTAATGAAACATTAAGAAGGTCTCCCTAAATGAAGACTTGTGTGAGATGTACGGATCGTTTTGAAGGCACTAGTGATAGGATTGCTGCTCCTTTTGATGCTAATCAAACTAGAACGAATTCATAGGACTCATAATCACCTCTTTCTTTGACAATTTGACAGAACCAATGAAACAATAAGAAGGTCTTCCTAAATCAAGACTTGTGTGAGATGTACACATCGTTTTTAACGCGATAGTCATGGGATTGCTCCTTTTGATGCAAATTACATTAAAACGAAGTAATAAGACTCCTAATCACCTCTTTCTTTCACAGTTTTAAAGAACCAGTGAAACAATAAGAAGGTCTCCTTAAATGAAGACTTGTGTGAGATGTACGCATTGTTTTTAACGCGATAGTCATGGGATTGCTCCTTTTGATGCTAATCAAACTTAGAACGAAGTTATAGGACTCCTAATCACATCTTTCTTTGACAATTTTAGTGCACCAATGAAACAATAAGAAGGTAACCCTAAATGAAGAATTGTGTGATATGAACGCATGGTTTTGAACGCGATAGTCATGGGTTTCTCGTTTTGACGCAAATCAAACTAGAACGAAGTAATACAACTCTTAATCACCTCTTTCTTTGTAAATTTGAAACAACCAATGAAACAATATGAAGGTCTCCCTAAATGAAGACCTGTGTGAGATCTACGCATCGTTTTGAAACGCGATAGTGATGTGATTGGCTCCTTTTGATGCTAATTTCAACTAGAACGAAGTAATAGGACTCATAATCACCTATATTTTGACAATTTGAGAGAACTAATGAAACATTAAGAAGGTCTCCCTAAATGAAGACTTGTGTGAGATGTACGGATCGTTTTGAAGGCACTAGTGATAGGATTGCTGCTCCTTTTGATGCTAATCAAACTAGAACGAATTCATAGGACTCATAATCACCTCTTTCTTTGACAATTTGACAGAACCAATGAAACAATAAGAAGGTCTTCCTAAATCAAGACTTGTGTGAGATGTACACATCGTTTTTAACGCGATAGTCATGGGATTGCTCCTTTTGATGCAAATCACATTAAAACGAAGTAATAAGACTCCTAATCACCTCCTTCTTTCACAGTTTTAGAGAACCAATGAAACAATAAGAAGGTCTCCTTAAATGAAGACTTGTGTGAGATGTACGCATCATTTTTAACGCGATAGTCATGGGATTGCTCCTTTTGATGCTAATCAAACTTAGAACGAAGTTATAGGACTCCTAATCACATCTTTCTTTGACAATTTTAGTGCACCAATGAAACAATAAGAAGGTAACCCTAAATGAAGAATTGTTTGATATGAACGCATGGTTTTGAACGCGATAGTCATGGGCTTCTCGTTTTGACAGCAAATCAAACTAGAACGAAGTAATACAACTCTTAATCACCTCTTTCTTTGTAAATTTGAAACAACCAACAAAACAATATGAAGGTCTCCCTAAATGAAGACCTGTGTGAGATCTACGCATCGTTTTGAACGCGATAGTGATGGAATTGCTCCTTTTGATGCTAATTTCAACTAGAACGAAGTAATAGGACTCATAATCACCTATATTTTGACAATTTGAGAGAACTAATGAAACATTAAGAAGGTCTCCCTAAATGAAGACTTGTGTGAGATGTACGGATCGTTTTGAAGGCACTAGTGATAGGATTGCTGCTCCTTTTGATGCTAATCAAACTAGAACGAATTCATAGGACTCATAATCACCTCTTTCTTTGACAATTTGACAGAACCAATGAAACAATAAGAAGGTCTTCCTAAATCAAGACTTGTGTGAGATGTACACATCGTTTTTAACGCGATAGTCATGGGATTGCTCCTTTTGATGCAAATCACATTAAAACGAAGTAATAAGACTCCTAATCACCTCCTTCTTTCACAGTTTTAGAGAACCAATGAAACAATAAGAAGGTCTCCTTAAATGAAGACTTGTGTGAGATGTACGCATCGTTTTTAACGCGATAGTCATGGGATTGCTCCTTTTGATGCTAATCAAACTTAGAACGAAGTTATAGGACTCCTAATCACATCTTTCTTTGACAATTTTAGTGCACCAATGAAACAATAAGAAGGTAACCCTAAATGATGAGTTGTGTGATATGAACGCATGGTTTTGAACGCGATAGTCATGGGCTACTCGTTTTGACGCAAATCAAACTAGAACGAAGTAATACAACTCTTAATCACCTCTTTCTTTGTAAATTTGAAACAACCAACGAAACAATATGAAGGTCTCCCTAAATGAAGACCTGTGTGAGATCTACGCATCGTTTTGAACGCGATAGTGATGTGATTGCTCCTTTTGATGCTAATTTCAACTAGAACGAAGTAATAGGACTCATAATCACCTATATTTTGACAATTTGAGAGAACTAATGAAACATTAAGAAGGTCTCCCTAAATGAAGACTTGTGTGAGATGTACGGATCGTTTTGAAGGCACTAGTGATAGGATTGCTGCTCCTTTTGATGCTAATCAAACTAGAACGAATTCATAGGACTCATAATCACCTCTTTCTTTGACAATTTGACAGAACCAATGAAACAATAAGAAGGTCTTCCTAAATCAAGACTTGTGTGAGATGTACACATCGTTTTTAACGCGATAGTCATGGGATTGCTCCTTTTATGCAAATCACATTAAAACGAAGTAATAAGACTCCTAATCACCTCCTTCTTTCACAGTTTTAGAGAACCAATGAAACAATAAGAAGGTCTCCTTAAATGAAGACTTGTGTGAGATGTACGCATCAGTTTTTAACGCGATAGTCATGGGATTGCTCCTTTTGATGCTAATCAAACTTAGAACGAAGTTATAGGACTCCTAATCACATCTTTCTTTGACAATTTTAGTGCACCAATGAAACAATAAGAAGGTAACCCTAAATGAAGAATTGTTTGATATGAACGCATGGTTTTGAAAGCGATAGTCATGGGCTTCTCGTTTTGACGCAAATCAAACTAGAACGAAGTAATACAACTCTTAATCACCTCTTTCTTTGTAAATTTGAAACAACCAACGAAACAATATGAAGGTCTCCCTAAATGAAGACCTGTGTGAGATCTACGCATCGTTTTGAACGCGATAGTGATGTGATTGGCTCCTTTTGATGCTAATTTCAACTAGAACGAAGTAATAGGACTCATAATCACCTATATTTTGACAATTTGAGAGAACTAATGAAACATTAAGAAGGTCTCCCTAAATGAAGACTTGTGTGAGATGTACGGATCGTTTTGAAGGCACTAGTGATAGGATTGCTGCTCCTTTTGATGCTAATCAAACTAGAACGAATTCATAGGACTCATAATCACCTCTTTCTTTGACAATTTGACAGAACCAATGAAACAATAAGAAGGTCTTCCTAAATCAAGACTTGTGTGAGATGTACACATCGTTTTTAACGCGATAGTCATGGGATTGCTCCTTTTGATGCAAATCACATTAAAACGAAGTAATAAGACTCCTAATCACCTCCTTCTTTCACAGTTTTAGAGAACCAATGAAACAATAAGAAGGTCTCCTTAAATGAAGACTTGTGTGAGATGTACGCATCATTTTTAACGCGATAGTCATGGGATTGCTCCTTTTGATGCTAATCAAACTTAGAACGAAGTTATAGGACTCCTAATCACATCTTTCTTTGACAATTTTAGTGCACCAATGAAACAATAAGAAGGTAACCCTAAATGAAGAATTGTTTGATATGAACGCATGGTTTTGAACGCGATAGTCATGGGCTTCTCGTTTTGACGCAAATCAAACTAGAACGAAGTAATACAACTCTTAATCACCTCTTTCTTTGTAAATTTGAAACAACCAACGAAACAATATGAAGGTCTCCCTAAATGAAGACCTGTGTGAGATCTACGCATCGTTTTGAACGCGATAGTGATGGGATTGCTCCTTTTGATGCTAATTTCAACTAGAACGAAGTAATAGGACTCATAATCACCTATATTTTGACAATTTGAGAGAACTAATGAAACATTAAGAAGGTCTCCCTAAATGAAGACTTGTGTGAGATGTACGGATCGTTTTGAAGGCACTAGTGATAGGATTGCTGCTCCTTTTGATGCTAATCAAACTAGAACGAATTCATAGGACTCATAATCACCTCTTTCTTTGACAATTTGACAGAACCAATGAAACAATAAGAAGGTCTTCCTAAATGCAAGACTTGTGTGAGATGTACACATCGTTTTTAACGCGATAGTCATGGGATTGCTCCTTTTGATGCAAATTACATTAAAACGAAGTAATAAGACTCCTAATCACCTCCTTCTTTCACAGTTTTAAAGAACCAAGTGAAACAATAAGAAGGTCTCCTTAAATGAAGACTTGTGTGAGATGTACGCATTCGTTTTTAACGCGATAGTCATGGATATTGCTCCTTTTGATGCTAATCAAACTTAGAACGAAGTTATAGGACTCCTAATCACATCTTTCTTTGACAATTTTAGTGCACCAATGAAACAATAAGAAGGTAACCCTAAATGAAGAATTGTGTGATATGAATGCATGGTTTTGAACGCGATAGTCATGGGTTTCTCGTTTTGACGCAAATCAAACTAGAACGAAGTAATACAACTCTTAATCACCTCTTTCTTTGTAAATTTGAAACAACCAATGAAACAATATGAAGGACTCCCTAAATGAAGACCTGTGTGAGATCTACGCATCGTTTTGAACGCAATAGTGATGTGATTGGTCCTTTTGATTCTAATTTCAACTAGAACGAAGTAATAGGACTCATAATCACCTATATTTTGACAATTTGAGAGAACTAATGAAACATTAAGAAGGCCTCCCTAAATGAATACTTGTGTGAGATGTACGGATCTTTTTGAAGGCACTAGTGATAGGATTGCTGCTCCTTTTGATGCTAATCCAACTAGAACGAATTCATAGGGACTCATAATCACCTCTTTCTTTGACAATTTGACAGAACCAATGAAACAATAAGAAGGTCTTCCTAAATGCAAGACTTGTGTGAGATGTACACATCATTTTTAACGCGATAGTCATGGGATTGCTCCTTTTGATGCAAATCACATTAAAACGAAGTAATAAGACTCCTAATCACCTCCTTCTTTCACAGTTTTAGAGAACCAATGAAACAATAAGAAGGTCTCCTTAAATGAAGACTTGTGTGAGATGTACGCATCATTTTTAACGCGATAGTCATGGGATTGCTCCTTTTGATGCTAATCAAACTTAGAACGAAGTTATAGGACTCCTAATCACATCTTTCTTTGACAATTTTAGTGCACCAATGAAACAATAAGAAGGTAACCCTAAATGAAGAATTGTTTGATATGAACGCATGGTTTTGAACGCGATAGTCATGGGCTTCTCGTTTTGACACAAATCAAACTAGAACGAAGTAATACAACTCTTAATCACCTCTTTCTTTGTAAATTTGAAACAACCAACGAAACAATATGAAGGTCTCCCTAAATGAAGACCTGTGTGAGATCTACGCATCGTTTTGAACGCGATAGTGATGGGATTGCTCCTTTTGATGCTAATTTCAACTAGAACGAAGTAATAGGACTCATAATCACCTATATTTTGACAATTTGAGAGAACTAATGAAACATTAAGAAGGTCTCCCTAAATGAAGACTTGTGTGAGATGTACGGATCGTTTTGAAGGCACTAGTGATAGGATTGCTGCTCCTTTTGATGCTAATCAAACTAGAACGAATTCATAGGACTCATAATCACCTCTTTCTTTGACAATTTGACAGAACCGAATGAAACAATAAGAAGGTCTTCCTAAATCAAGACTTGTGTGAGATGTACACATCGTTTTTAACGCGATAGTCATGGGATTGCTCCTTTTGATGCAAATCACATTAAAACGAAGTAATAAGACTCCTAATCACCTCCTTCTTTCACAGTTTTAGAGAACCAATGAAACAATAAGAAGGTCTCCTTTAAATGAAGACTTGTGTGAGATGTACGCATCAGTTTTTAACGCGATAGTCATGGGATTGCTCCTTTTGATGCTAATCAAACTTAGAACGAAGTTATAGGACTCCTAATCACATCTTTCTTTGACAATTTTTGTGCACCAATGAAACAATAAGAAGGTAACCCTAAATGAAGAATTGTTTGATATGAACGCATGGTTTTGAACGCGATAGTCATGGGCTTCTCGTTTTGACGCAAATCAAACTAGAACGAAGTAATACAACTCTTAATCACCTCTTTCTTTGTAAATTTGGAACAACCAACGAAACAATATGAAGGTCTCCCTAAATGAAGACCTGTGTGAGATCTACGCATCGTTTTGCACGCGATAGTGATGGGATTGCTCTTTTGATACTAATTTCAACTAGAACGAAGTAATAGGACTCATAATCACCTATATTTTGACAATTTGAGAGAACTAATGAAACATTAAGAAGGTCTCCCTAAATGAAGACTTGTGTGAGATGTACGGATCGTTTTGAAGGCACTAGTGATAGGATTGCTGCTCCTTTTGATGCTAATCAAACTAGAACGAATTCATAGGACTCATAATCACCTCTTTCTTTGACAATTTGACAGAACCAATGAAATAATAAGAAGGTCTTCCTAAATGAAGACTTGTGTGAGATGTACACATCGTTTTTAACGCGATAGTCATGGGATTGCTCCTTTTGATGCAAATTACATTAAAACGAAGTAATAAGACTCCTAATCACCTCTTCTTTCACAGTTTTAAAGAACCAAGTGAAACAATAAGAAGGTCTCCTTAAATGAAGACTTGTGTGAGATGTACGCATTGTTTTTAACGCGATAGTCATGATATTGCTCCTTTTGATGCTAATCAAACTTAGAACGAAGTTATAGGACTCCTAATCACATCTTTCTTTGACAATTTTAGTGCACCAATGAAACAATAAGAAGGTAACCCTAAATGAAGAATTGTGTGATATGAATGCATGGTTTTGAACGCGATAGTCATGGGTTTCTCGTTTTGACGCAAATCAAACTAGAACGAAGTAATACAACTCTTAATCACCTCTTTCTTTGTAAATTTGAAACAACCAATTAAACAATATGAAGGACTCCTTAAATGAAGACCTGTGTGAGATCTACGCATCGTTTTGAAACCAATAGTGATGTGATTGGTCCTTTTGATACTAATTTCAACTAGAACGAAGTAATAGGACTCATAATCACCTATATTTTGACAATTTGAGAGAACTAATGAAACATTAAGAAGGCCTCCCTAAATGAATACTTGTGTGCGCTGTACGGATCTTTTTAAAGGCACTAGTGATAGGATTGCTGCTCCTTTTGATGCTAATCCAACTAGAACGAATTCATAGGGCTCATAATCACCTCTTTCTTTGACAATTTGACAGAACCAATGAAACAATAAGAAGGTCTTCCTAAATGAAGACTTGTGTGAGATGTACACATCATTTTTAACGCGATAGTCATGGGATTGCTCCTTTTGATGCAAATCACATTAAAACGAAGTAATAAGGCTCCTAATCACCTCCTTCTTTCACAGTTTTAGAGAACCAATGAAACAATAAGAAGGTCTCCTTAAATGAAGACTTGTGTGAGATGTACGCATCATTTTTAACGCGATAGTCATGGGATTGCTCCTTTTGATGCTAATCAAACTTAGAACGAAGTTATAGGACTCCTAATCACATCTTTCTTTGACAATTTTAGTGCACCAATGAAACAATAAGAAGGTAACCCTAAATGAAGAATTGTTTGATATGAACGCATGGTTTTGAATGCGATAGTCATGGGCTTCTCGTTTTGACACAAATCAAACTAGAACGAAGTAATACAACTCTTAATCACCTCTTTCTTTGTAAATTTGAAACAACCAACGAAACAATATGAAGGTCTCCCTAAATGAAGACCTGTGTGAGATCTACGCATCGTTTTGAACGCGATAGTGATGGGATTGCTCCTTTTGTTGCTAATTTCAACTAGAACGAAGTAATAGGACTCATAATCACCTATATTTTGAAAATTTGAGAGAACTAATGAAACATTAAGAAGGTCTCCCTAAATGAAGACTTGTGTGAGATGTACGGATCGTTTTGAAGGCACTAGTGATAGGATTGCTGCTCCTTTTGATGCTAATCAAACTATAACGATTTCATAGGACTCATAATCACCTCTTTCTTTGATAATTTGACAGAACCAATGAAACAATAAGAAGGTCTTCCTAAATCAAGACTTGTGTGAGATGTACACATCGTTTTTAACGCGATAGTCATGGGATTGCTCCATTTGATGCAAATCACATTAAAACGAAGTAATAAGACTCCTAATCACCTCCTTCTTTCACAGTTTTAGAGAACCAATGAAACAATACGAAGGTCTCCTTAAATGAAGACTTGTGTGAGATGTACGCATCGTTTTTATCGCGATAGTCATGGGATTGCTCCTTTTGATGCTAATCAAACTTAGAACGAAGTTATAGGACTCCTAATCACATCTTTCTTTGACAATTTTAGTGCACCAATGAAACAATAAGAAGGTAACCCTAAATGAAGAATTGTGTGATATGAAAGTAAGGTTTTGAACGCGATAGTCATGGGTTTCTCGTTTTGACGCATATCAAACTAGAACGAAGTAATACAACTCTTAATCACCTCTTTCTTTGTAAATTTGAAACAACCAACGAAACAATATGAAGGTCTCCCTAAATGAAGACCTGTGTGAGATCTACGCATCGTTTTGAACGCGATAGTGATGGGATTGCTCCTTTTGATGCTAATTTCAACTAGAACGAAGTAATAGGACTCATAATCACCTATATTTTGATAATTTGAGAGAACTAATGAAACATTAAGAAGGTCTCCCTAAATGAAGACTTGTGTGAGATGTACGGATCGTTTTGAAGGCACTAGTGATAGGATTGCTGCCCCTTTTGATGCTAATCAAACTAGAACGAATCCATAGGACTCTTAATCACCTCTTTCTTTGACAATTTGACAGAACCAATGAAACAATAAGAAGGTCTTCCTAAATCAAGACTTGTGTGAGATGTACACATCGTTTTTAACGCGATAGTCATGGGATTGCTCCTTTTGATGCAAATCAAACTTAGAACGAAGTTATAGGATTCCTAATCACATCTTTCTTTGACAATTTTAGACCACCAATGAAACAATAAGAAGGTAACCCTAAATGAAGAATTATGTGATATGAACGCATGGTTTTGAACGCGATAGTCATGGGTTTCTCGTTTTGACGCAAATCAAACTAGAACAAAGTAATTCAACTCTTAAACACCTCTTTCTTTGTAAATTTGAAACAACCAATGAAACAATATGAAGGTCTCCCTAAATGAAGACCTGTGTGAGATCTACGCATCGTTTTGAACGCCATAGTGATGTGATTGGTCCTTTTGATGCTAATTTCAACTAGAACGAAGTAATAGGACTCATAATCACCTATATTTTGACAGTTTGAGAGAACTAATGAAACATTAAGAAGGTCTCCCTAAATGAAGACTTGTGTGAGATGTACGGATCGTTTTGAAGGCACTAGTGGTAGGATTGCTGCTCCTTTTGATGCTAATCAAACTAGAACGAATTCATAGGACTCATAATCACCTCTTTCTTTGACAATTTGACAGAACCAATGAAACAATAAGAAGGTCTTCCTAAATCAAAACTTGTGTGAGATGTACACATCGTTTTTAACGCGATAGTCATGGGATTGCTCCTTTTGATGCAAATCACATTAAAACGAAGTAATAAGACTCCTAATCACCTCCTTCTTTCATAGTTTTAGAGAACCAATGAAACAATAAGAAGGTCTCCTTAAATGAAGACTTGTGTGAGATGTACGCATCATTTTTAACGCGATAGTCATGGGATTGCTCCTTTTGAAGCTAATCAAACTTAGAACGAAGTTATAGGACTCCTAATCACATCTTTCTTTGACAGTTTTAGTGCACCAATGAAACAATAAGAAGGTGACCCTAAATGAAGAATTGTTTGATATGAACGCATGGTTTTGAACGCGATAGTCATGGGCTTCTCGTTTTGACGCAAATCAAACTAGAACGAAGTAATACAACTCTTAATCACCTCTTTCTTTGTAAATTTGAAACGAACAACGAAACAATATGAAGGTCTCCCTAAATGAAGACCTGTGTGAGATCTACGCATCGTTTTGAATGCGATAGTGATGGGATTGATCCTTTTGATGCTAATTTCAACTAGAACGACGTAATAGGACTCATAATCACCTATATTTTGACAATTTGAGAGAACAAATGAAACATTAATAAGGTCTCCTAAATGAAGACTTGTGTGAGATGTACGGATCGTTTTGAAGGCACTAGTGATAGAATTGCTGCTCCTTTTGATGCTAATCAAACTAGAACGAATCCATAGGACTCATAATCACCTCTTTCTTTGACAATTTGACAGAACCAATGAAACAATAAGAAGGTCTTCCTAAATCAAGACTTGTGTGAGATGTACACATCGTTTTTAACGGGATAGTCATGGGATTGCTTCCTTTGATGCAAATTACGTTAAAACGAAGTAATAAGACTCCTAATCACCTCCTTCTTTCACAGTTTTAGAGAACCAATGAAACAATAAGAAGGTCTCCTTAAATGAAGACTTGTGTGAGATGTACGCATCATTTTTAACGCGATAGTGATGGGATTGCTCCTTTTGATGCTAATTTCAACTAGAACGAAGTAATAGGACTCATAATCACCTATATTTTGATAATTTGAGAGAACTAATGAAACATTAAGAAGGTCTCCCTAAATGAAGACTTGTGTGAGATGTACGGATCGTTTTGAAGGCACTAGTGATAGGATTGCTGCCCCTTTTGATGCTAATCAAACTAGAACGAATCCATAGGACTCTTAATCACCTCTTTCTTTGACAATTTGACAGAACCAATGAAACAATAAGAAGGTCTTCCTAAATCAAGACTTGTGTGAGATGTACACATCGTTTTTAACGCGATAGTCATGGGATTGCTCCTTTTGATGCAAATCAAACTTAGAACGAAGTTATAGGATTCCTAATCACATCTTTCTTTGACAATTTTAGACCACCAATGAAACAATAAGAAGGTAACCCTAAATGAAGAATTATGTGATATGAACGCATGGTTTTGAACGCGATAGTCATGGGTTTCTCGTTTTGACGCAAATCAAACTAGAACGAAGTAATTCAACTCTTAAACACCTCTTTCTTTGTAAATTTGAAACAACCAATGAAACAATATGAAGGTCTCCCTAAATGAAGACCTGTGTGAGATCTACGCATCGTTTTGAACGCCGATAGTGATGTGATTGGTCCTTTTGATGCTAATTTCAACTAGAACGAAGTAATAGGACTCATAATCACCTATATTTTGACAGTTTGAGAGAACTAATGAAACATTAAGAAGGTCTCCCTAAATGAAGACTTGTGTGAGATGTACGGATCGTTTTGAAGGCACTAGTGGTAGGATTGCTGCTCCTTTTGATGCTAATCAAACTAGAACGAATTCATAGGACTCATAATCACCTCTTTCTTTGACAATTTGACAGAACCAATGAAACAATAAGAAGGTCTTCCTAAATCAAGACTTGTGTGAGATGTACACATCGTTTTTAACGCGATAGTCATGGGATTGCTCCTTTTGATGCAAATCACATTAAAACGAAGTAATAAGACTCCTAATCACCTCCTTCTTTCATAGTTTTAGAGAACCAATGAAACAATAAGAAGGTCTCCTTAAATGAAGACTTGTGTGAGATGTACGCATCATTTTTAATGCGATAGTCATGGGATTGCTCCTTTTGAAGCTAATCAAACTTAGAACGAAGTTATAGGACTCCTAATCACATCTTTCTTTGACAGTTTTAGTGCACCAATGAAACAATAAGAAGGTTACCCTAAATGAAGAATTGTTTGATATGAACGCATGGTTTTGAACGCGATAGTCATGGGCTTCTCGTTTTGACGCAAATCAAACTAGAACGAAGTAATACAATTCTTAATCACCTCTTTCTTTGTAAATTTGAAACGAACAACGAAACAATATGAAGGTCTCCCTAAATGAAGACCTGTGTGAGATCTACGCATCGTTTTGAATGCGATAGTGATGGGATTGATCCTTTTGATGCTAATTTCAACTAGAACGACGTAATAGGACTCATAATCACCTATATTTTGACAATTTGAGAGAACTAATGAAACATTAAGAAGGTCTCCCTAAATGAAGACTTGTGTGAGATGTACGGATCGTTTTGAAGGCACTAGTGATAGGATTGCTGCTCCTTTTGATGCTAATCAAACTAGAACGAATTCATTGGACTCATAATCACCTCTTTCTTTGACAATTTGACAGAACCAATGAAACAATAAGAAGGTCTTCCTAAATCAAGACTTGTGTGAGATGTACACATCGTTTTTAACGCGATAGTCATGGGATTGCTCCTTTGATGCAAATTACAGTTAAAACGAAGTAATAAGACTCCTAATCACCTCCTTCTTTCACAGTTTTAGAGAACCAATGAAACAATAAGAAGGTCTCCTTAAATGAAGACTTGTGTGAGATGTACGCATCATTTTTAACGCGATAGTCATGGGATTGCTCCTTTTGATGCTAATCAAACTTAGAACGAAGTTATAGGACTCCTAATCACATCTTTGCTTTGACAATTTTAGTGCACCAATGAAACAATAAGAAGGTAACCCTAAATGAAGAATTGTTTGATATGAACGCATGGTTTTGAACGCGATAGTCATGGGCTTCTCGTTTTGACACAAATCAAACTAGAACGAAGTAATACAACTCTTAATCACCTCTTTCTTTGTAAATTTGAAACAACCAACGAAACAATATGAAGGTCTCCCTAAATGAAGACCGTGTGTGAGATCTACGCATCGTTTTGAACGCGATAGTGATGTGATTGCTCCTTTTGATGCTAATTTCAACTAGAACGAAGTAATAGGACTCATAATCACCTATATTTTGACAATTTGAGAGAACTAATGAAACATTAAGAAGGTCTCCCTAAATGAAGACTTGTGTGAGATGTACGGATCGTTTTGAAGGCACTAGTGATAGGATTGCTGCTCCTTTTGATGCTAATCAAACTAGAACAAATTCATAGGACTCATAATCACCTCTTTCTTTGACAATTTGACAGAACCAATGAAACAATAAGAAGGTCTTCCTAAATCAAGACTTGTGTGAGATGTACACATCGTTTTTAACGCGATAGTCATGGGATTGCTCCTTTTGATGTAAATCACATTAAAACGAAGTAATAAGGCTCCTAATCACCTCCTTCTTTCACAGTTTTAGAGAACCAATGAAACAATAAGAAGGTCTCCTTAAATGAAGACTTGTGTGAGATGTACGCATCATTTTTAACGCGATAGTCATGGGATTGCTCCTTTTGATGATAATCAAACTTAGAACGAAGTTATAGGACTCCTAATCACATCTTTCTTTGACAATTTTAGTGCACCAATGAAACAATAAGAAGGTAACCCTAAATGAAGAATTGTTTGATATGAACGCATGGTTTTGAACGCGATAGTCATGGGCTTCTCGTTTTGACACAAATCAAACTAGAACGAAGTAATACAACTCTTAATCACCTCTTTCTTTGTAAATTTGAAACAACCAACAAAACAATATGAAGGTCTCCCTAAATGAAGACCTGTGTGAGATCTACGCATCGTTTTGAACGCGATAGTGATGGGATTGCTCCTTTTGTTGCTAATTTCAACTAGAACGAAGTAATAGGACTCATAATCACCTATATTTTGAAAATTTGAGAGAACTAATGAAACATTAAGAAGGTCTCCCTAAATGAAGACTTGTGTGAGATGTACGGATCGTTTTGAAGGCACTAGTGATAGGATTGCTGCTCCTTTTGATGCTAATCAAACTAGAACGAATTCATAGGACTCATAATCACCTCTTTCTTTGACAATTTGACAGAACCAATGAAACAATAAGAAGGTCTTCCTAAATCAAGACTTGTGTGAGATGTACACATCGTTTTTAACGCGATAGTCATGGGATTGCTCCTTTTGATGCAAATCACATTAAAACGAAGTAATAAGGACTCCTAATCACCTCCTTCTTTCACAGTTTTAGAGAACCAATGAAACAATAAGAAGGTCTCCTTAAATGAAGACTTGTGTGAGATGTACGCATCATTTTTAACGCGATAGTCATGGGATTGCTCCTTTTGATGCTAATCAAACTTAGAACGAAGTTATAGGACTCCTAATCACATCTTTCTTTGACAATTTTAGTGCACCAATGAAACAATAAGAAGGTAACCCTAAATGAAGAATTGTTTGATATGAACGCATGGTTTTGAACGCGATAGTCATGGGCTTCTCGTTTTGACGCAAATCAAACTAGAACGAAGTAATACAACTCTTAATCACCTCTTTCTTTGTAAATTTGAAACAACCAACGAAACAATATGAAGGTCTCCCTAAATGAAGACCTGTGTGAGATCTACGCATCGTTTTGAACGCGATAGTGATGGGATTGCTCCTTTTGATGCTAATTTCAACTAGAACGAAGTAATAGGACTCATAATCACCTATATTTTGACAATTTGAGAGAACTAATGAAACATTAAGAAGGTCTCCCTAAATGAAGACTTGTGTGAGATGTACGGATCGTTTTGAAGGCACTAGTGATAGGATTGCTGCTCCTTTTGATGCTAATCAAACTAGAACGAATTCATAGGACTCATAATCACCTCTTTCTTTGACAATTTGACAGAACCAATGAAACAATAAGAAGGTCTTCCTAAATCAAGACTTGTGTGAGATGTACACATCGTTTTTAACGCGATAGTCATGGGATTGCTCCTTTTGATGCAAATCACATTAAAACGAAGTAATAAGACTCCTAATCACCTCCTTCTTTCACAGTTTTAGAGAACCAATGAAACAATAAGAAGGTCTCCTTAAATGAAGACTTGTGTGAGATGTACGCATCATTTTTAACGCGATAGTCATGGGATTGCTCCTTTTGATGCTAATCAAACTTAGAACGAAGTTATAGGACTCCTAATCACATCTTTCTTTGACAATTTTAGTGCACCAATGAAACAATAAGAAGGTAACCCTAAATGAAGAATTGTTTGATATGAACGCATGGTTTTGAACGCGATAGTCATGGGCTTCTCGTTTTGACGCAAATCAAACTAGAACGAAGTAATACAACTCTTAATCACCTCTTTCTTTGTAAATTTGAAACAACCAACGAAACAATATGAAGGTCTCCCTAAATGAAGACCTGTGTGAGATCTACGCATCGTTTTGAACGCGATAGTGATGGGATTGCTCCTTTTGATGCTAATTTCAACTAGAACGAAGTAATAGGACTCATAATCACCTATATTTTGACAATTTGAGAGAACTAATGAAACATTAAGAAGGTCTCCCTAAATGAAGACTTGTGTGAGATGTACGGATCGTTTTGAAGGCACTAGTGATAGGATTGCTGCTCCTTTTGATGCTAATCAAACTAGAACGAATTCATAGGACTCATAATCACCTCTTTCTTTGACAATTTGACAGAACCAATGAAACAATAAGAAGGTCTTCCTAAATCAAGACTTGTGTGAGATGTACACATCGTTTTTAACGCGATAGTCATGGGATTGCTCCTTTTGATGCAAATCACATTAAACGAAGTAATAAGACTCCTAATCACCTCCTTCTTTACACAGTTTTAGAGAACCAATGAAACAATAAGAAGGTCTCCTTAAATGAAGACTTGTGTGAGATGTACGCATCGTTTTTAACGCGATAGTCATGGATTGCTCCTTTTGATGCTAATCAAACTTAGAACGAAGTTATAGGACTCCTAATCACATCTTTCTTTGACAATTTTAGTGCACCAATGAAACAATAAGAAGGTAACCCTAAATGAAGAATTGTGTGATATGAACGCATGGTTTTGAACGCGATAGTCATGGGTTTCTCGTTTTGACGCAAATCAAACTAGAACGAAGTAATACAACTCTTAATCACCTCTTTCTTTGTAAATTTGAAACAACCAATGAAACAATATGAAGGTCTCCCTAAATGAAGACCTGTGTGAGATCTACGCATCGTTTTGAACGCGATAGTGATGTGATTGGCTCCTTTTGATGCTAATTTCAACTAGAACGAAGTAATAGGACTCATAATCACCTATATTTTGACAATTTGAGAGAACTAATGAAACATTAAGAAGGTCTCCCTAAATGAAGACTTGTGTGAGATGTACGGATCGTTTTGAAGGCACTAGTGATAGGATTGCTGCTCCTTTTGATGCTAATCAAACTAGAACGAATTCATAGGACTCATAATCACCTCTTTCTTTGACAATTTGACAGAACCAATGAAACAATAAGAAGGTCTTCCTAAATCAAGACTTGTGTGAGATGTACACATCGTTTTTAACGCGATAGTCATGGGATTGCTCCTTTTGATGCAAATCACATTAAAACGAAGTAATAAGACTCCTAATCACCTCCTTCTTTCACAGTTTTAGAGAACCAATGAAACAATAAGAAGGTCTCCTTAAATGAAGACTTGTGTGAGATGTACGCATCATTTTTAACGCGATAGTCATGGGATTGCTCCTTTTGATGCTAATCAAACTTAGAACGAAGTTATAGGACTCCTAATCACATCTTTCTTTGACAATTTTAGTGCACCAATGAAACAATAAGAAGGTAACCCTAAATGAAGAATTGTTTGATATGAACGCATGGTTTTGAACGCGATAGTCATGGGCTTGTCGTTTTGACGCAAATCAAACTAGAACGAAGTAATACAACTCTTAATCACCTCTTTCTTTGTAAATTTGAAACAACCAACGAAACAATATGAAGGTCTCCCTAAATGAAGACCTGTGTGAGATCTACGCATCGTTTTGAACGCGATAGTGATGGGATTGCTCCTTTTGATGCTAATTTCAACTAGAACGAAGTAATAGGACTCATAATCACCTATATTTTGATAATTTGAGAGAACTAATGAAACATTAAGAAGGTCTCCCTAAATGAAGACTTGTGTGAGATGTACGGATCGTTTTGAAGGCACTAGTGATAGGATTGCTGCTCCTTTTGATGCTAATCAAACTAGAACGAATTCATAGGACTCATAATCACCTCTTTCTTTGACAATTTGACAGAACCAATGAAACAATAAGAAGGTCTTCCTAAATCAAGACTTGTGTGAGATGTACACATCGTTTTTAGCGCGATAGTCATGGGATTGCTCCTTTTGATGCAAATCAAACTTAGAACGAAATTATTGGATTCCTAATCACATCTTTCTTTGACAATTTTAGAGCACCAATGAAACAATAAGAAGGTAACCCTAAATGAAGAATTGTGTGATATGAACGCATGGTTTTGAACGCGATAGTCATGGGTTTCTCGTTTTGACGCAAATAAAACTAGAACGAAGTAATACAACTCTTAATCACCTCTTTCTTTGTAAATTTGAAACGAACAACGAAACAATATGAAGGTCTCCCTAAATGAAGACCTGTGAGAGATCTACGCATCGTTTTGAATGCGATAGTGATGGGATTGGTCCTTTTGATGCTAATTTCAACTAGAACGACGTAATAGGACTCATAATCACCTATATTTTGATAGTTTGAGAGAACTAATGAAACATTAAGAAGGTCTCCCTAAATGAAGACTTGTGTGAGATGTACGGATCGTTTTGAAGGCACTAGTGGTAGGATTGCTACTCCTTTTGATGCTAATCAAACTAGAACGAATTCATAGGACTCATAATCACCTCTTTCTTTGACAATTTGACAGAACCAATGAAACAATAAGAAGGTCTTCCTAAATCAAGACTTGTGTGAGATGTACACATCGTTTTTAACGCGATAGTCATGGGATTGCTCCTTTTGATGCAAATCACATTAAAACGAAGTAATAAGACTCCTAATCACCTCCTTCTTTCACAGTTTTAGAGAACCAATGAAACAATAAGAAGGTCTCCTTAAATGAAGACTTGTGTGAGATGTACGCATCATTTTTAACGCGATAGTCATGGGATTGCTCCTTTTGATGCTAATCAAACTTAGAACGAAGTTATAGGACTCCTAATCACATCTTTCTTTGACAATTTTAGTGCACCAATGAAACAATAAGAAGGTAACCCTAAATGAAGAATTGTTTGATATGAACGCATGGTTTTGAACGCGATAGTCATGGGTTTCTCGTTTTGACGCAAATCAAACTAGAACGAAGTAATACAACTCTTAATCACCTCTTTCTTTGTAAATTTGAAACAACCAACGAAACAATATGAAGGTCTCCCTAAATGAAGACCTGTGTGAGATCTACGCATCGTTTTGAACGCGATAGTGATGGGATTGCTCCTTTTGATGCTAATTTCAACTAGAACGAAGTAATAGGACTCATAATCACCTATATTTTGACAATTTGAGAGAACTAATGAAACATTAAGAAGGTCTCCCTAAATGAAGACTTGTGTGAGATGTACGGATCGTTTTGAAGGCACTAGTGATAGGATTGCTGCTCCTTTTGATGCTAATCAAACTAGAACGAATTCATAGGACTCATAATCACCTCTTTCTTTGACAATTTGACAGAACCAATGAAACAATAAGAAGGTCTTCCTAAATCAAGACTTGTGTGAGATGTACACATCGTTTTTAACGCGATAGTCATGGGATTGCTCCTTTGATGCAAATTACATTAAAACGAAGTAATAAGACTCCTAATCACCTCCTTCTTTCACAGTTTTAGAGAACCAATGAAACAATAGAAGGTCTCCTTAAATGAAGACTTGTGTGAGATGTACGCATCATTTTTAACGCGATAGTCATGGGATTGCTCCTTTTGATGCTAATCAAACTTAGAACGAAGTTATAGGACTCCTAATCACATCTTTCTTTGACAATTTTAGTGCACCTAATGAAACAATAAGAAGGTACCCTAAATGAAGAATTGTTTGATATGAACGCATGGTTTTGAACGCGATAGTCATGGGCTTCTCGTTTTGACACAAATCAAACTAGAACGAAGTAATACAACTCTTAATCACCTCTTTCTTTGTAAATTTGAAACAACCAACGAAACAATATGAAGGTCTCCCTAAATGAAGACCTGTGTGAGATCTACGCATCGTTTTGAACGCGATAGTGATGTGATTGCTCCTTTTGATGCTAATTTCAACTAGAACGAAGTAATAGGACTCATAATCACCTATATTTTGACAATTTGAGAGAACTAATGAAACATTAAGAAGGTCTCCCTAAATGAAGACTTGTGTGAGATGTACGGATCGTTTTGAAGGCACTAGTGATAGGATTGCTGCTCCTTTTGATGCTAATCAAACTAGAACGAATTCATAGGACTCATAATCACCTCTTTCTTTGACAATTTGACAGAACCAATGAAACAATAAGAAGGTCTTCCTAAATCAAGACTTGTGTGAGATGTACACATCGTTTTTAACGCGATAGTCATGGGATTGCTCCTTTTGATGCAAATCACATTAAAACGAAGTAATAAGGACTCCTAATCACCTCCTTCTTTCACAGTTTTAGAGAACCAATGAAACAATAAGAAGGTCTCCTTAAATGAAGACTTGTGTGAGATGTACGCATCATTTTTAACGCGATAGTCATGGGATTGCTCCTTTTGATGCTAATCAAACTTAGAACGAAGTTATAGGACTCCTAATCACATCTTTCTTTGACAATTTTAGTGCACCAATGAAACAATAAGAAGGTAACCCTAAATGAAGAATTGTTTGATATGAACGCATGGTTTTGAACGCGATAGTCATGGGCTTCTCGTTTTGACGCAAATCAAACTAGAACGAAGTAATACAACTCTTAATCACCTCTTTCTTTGTAAATTTGAAACAACCAACGAAACAATATGAAGGTCTCCCTAAATGAAGACCTGTGTGAGATCTACGCATCATTTTGAACGCGATAGTGATGGGATTGCTCCTTTTGATGCTAATTTCAACTAGAACGAAGTAATAGGACTCATAATCACCTATATTTTGACAATTTGAGAGAACTAATGAAACATTAAGAAGGTCTCCCTAAATGAAGACTTGTGTGAGATGTACGGATCGTTTTGAAGGCACTAGTGATAGGATTGCTGCTCCTTTTGATGCTAATCAAACTAGAACGAATTCATAGGACTCATAATCACCTCTTTCTTTGACAATTTGACAGAACCAATGAAACAATAAGAAGGTCTTCCTAAATCAAGACTTGTGTGAGATGTACACATCGTTTTTAACGCGATAGTCATGGGATTGCTCCATTTGATGCAAATCACATTAAAACGAAGTAATAATACTCCTAATCACCTCCTTCTTTCACAGTTTTAGAGAACAAATGAAACAATACGAAGGTCTCCTTAAATGAAGACTTGTGTGAGATGTACGCATCGTTTTTAACGCGATAGTCATGGGATTGCTCCTTTTGATGCTAATCAAACTTAGAACGAAGTTATAGGACTCCTAATCACATCTTTCTTTGACAATTTTAGTGCACCAATGAAACAATAAGAAGGTAACCCTAAATGAAGAATTGTGTGATATGAACGCATGGTTTTGAACGCGATAGTCATGGGTTTCTCGTTTTGACGCAAATCAAACTAGAACGAAGTAATACAACTCTTAATCACCTCTTTCTTTGTAAATTTGAAACAACCAACGAAACAATATGAAGGTCTCCCTAAATGAAGACCTGTGTGAGATCTACGCATCGTTTTGAACGCGATAGTGATGTGATTGCTCCTTTTGATGCTAATTTCAACTAGAACGAAGTAATAGGACTCATAATCACCTATATTTTGACAATTTGAGAGAACTAATGAAACATTAAGAAGGTCTCCCTAAATGAAGACTTGTGTGAGATGTACGGATCGTTTTGAAGGCACTAGTGATAGGATTGCTGCTCCTTTTGATGCTAATCAAACTAGAACGAATTCATAGGACTCATAATCACCTCTTTCTTTGACAATTTGACAGAACCAATGAAACAATAAGAAGGTCTTCCTAAATCAAGACTTGTGTGAGATGTACACATCGTTTTTAACGCGATAGTCATGGGATTGCTCCTTTTGATGCAAATCACATTAAAACGAAGTAATAAGACTCCTAATCACCTCCTTCTTTCACAGTTTTAGAGAACCAATGAAACAATAAGAAGGTCTCCTTAAATGAAGACTTGTGTGAGATGTACGCATCGTTTTTAACGCGATAGTCATGGGATTGCTCCTTTTGATGCTAATCAAACTTAGAACGAAGTTATAGGACTCCTAATCACATCTTTCTTTGACAATTTTAGTGCACCAATGAAACAATAAGAAGGTAACCCTAAATGATGAGTTGTGTGATATGAACGCATGGTTTTGAACGCGATAGTCATGGGCTACTCGTTTTGACGCAAATCAAACTAGAACGAAGTAATACAACTCTTAATCACCTCTTTCTTTGTAAATTTGAAACAACCAATGAAACAATATGAAGGACTCCCTAAATGAAGACCTGTGTGAGATCTACGCATCGTTTTGAACGCGATAGTGATGTGATTGGTCCTTTTGATGCTAATTTCAACTAGAACGAAGTAATAGGACTCATAATCACCTATATTTTGACAGTTTGAGAGAACTAATGAAACATTAAGAAGGTCTCCCTAAATGAAGACTTGTGTGAGATGTACGGATCGTTTTGAAGGCACTAGTGATAGGATTGCTGCTCCTTTTGATGCTAATCAAACTAGAACGAATTCATAGGACTCATAATCACCTCTTTCTTTGACAATTTGACAGAACCAATGAAACAATAAGAAGGTCTTCCTAAATCAAGACTTGTGTGAGATGTACACATCGTTTTTAACGCGATAGTCATGGGATTGCTTCCTTTGATGCAAATTACGTTAAAACGAAGTAATAAGACTCCTAATCACCTCCTTCTTTCACAGTTTTAGAGAACCAATGAAACAATAAGAAGGTCTCCTTAAATGAAGACTTGTGTGAGATGTACGCATCATTTTTAACGCGATAGTCATGGGATTGCTCCTTTTGATGCTAATCAAACTTAGAACGAAGTTATAGGACTCCTAATCACATCTTTCTTTGACAATTTTAGTGCACCAATGAAACAATAAGAAGGTAACCCTAAATGAAGAATTGTTTGATATGAACGCATGGTTTTGAACGCGATAGTCATGGGCTTCTCGTTTTGACGCAAATCAAACTAGAACGAAGTAATACAACTCTTAATCACCTCTTTCTTTGTAAATTTGAAACAACCAACGAAACAATATGAAGGTCTCCCTAAATGAAGACCTGTGTGAGATCTACGCATCGTTTTGAACGCGATAGTGATGTGATTGCTCCTTTTGATGCTAATTTCAACTAGAACGAAGTAATAGGACTCATAATCACCTATATTTTGACAATTTGAGAGAACTAATGAAACATTAAGAAGGTCTCCCTAAATGAAGACTTGTGTGAGATGTACGGATCGTTTTGAAGGCACTAGTGATAGGATTGCTGCTCCTTTTGATGCTAATCAAACTAGAACGAATTCATAGGACTCATAATCACCTCTTTCTTTGACAATTTGACAGAACCAATGAAACAATAAGAAGGTCTTCCTAAATCAAGACTTGTGTGAGATGTACACATCGTTTTTAACGCGATAGTCATGGGATTGCTCCTTTTAATGCAAATTACATTAAAACGAAGAAATAAGACTCCTAATCATCTCCTTCTTTCACAGTTTTAGAGAACCAATGAAACAATAAGAAGGTCTCCTTAAATGAAGACTTGTGTGAGATGTACGCATCATTTTTAACGCGATAGTCATGGGATTGCTCCTTTTGATGCTAATCAAACTTAGAACGAAGTTATAGGACTCCTAATCACATCTTTCTTTGACAATTTTAGTGCACCAATGAAACAATAAGAAGGTAACCCTAAATGAAGAATTGTTTGATATGAACGCATGGTTTTGAACGCGATAGTCATGGGCTTCTCGTTTTGACGCAAATCAAACTAGAACGAAGTAATACAACTCTTAATCACCTCTTTCATTGTAAATTTGAAACAACCAACGAAACAATATGAAGGTCTCCCTAAATGAAGACCTGTGTGAGATCTACGCATCGTTTTGAACGCGATAGTGATGTGATTGCTCCTTTTGATGCTAATTTCAACTAGAACGAAGTAATAGGACTCATAATCACCTATATTTTGACAATTTGAGAGAACTAATGAAACATTAAGAAGGTCTCCCTAAATGAAGACTTGTGTGAGATGTACGGATCGTTTTGAAGGCACTAGTGATAGGATTGCTGCTCCTTTTGATGCTAATCAAACTAGAACGAATTCATAGGACTCATAATCACCTCTTTCTTTGACAATTTGACAGAACCAATGAAACAATAAGAAGGTCTTCCTAAATCAAGACTTGTGTGAGATGTACACATCGTTTTTAACGCGATAGTCATGGGATTGCTCCTTTTGATGCAAATTACATTAAAACGAAGTAATAAGACTCCTAATCACCTCCTTCTTTCACAGTTTTAAGAACCAATGAAACAATAAGAAGGTCTCCTTAAATGAAGACTTGTGTGAGATGTACGCATCGTTTTTAACGCGATAGTCATGGGATTGCTCCTTTTGATGCTAATCAAACTTAGAACGAAGTTATAGGACTCCTAATCACATCTTTCTTTGACAATTTTAGTGCACCAATGAAACAATAAGAAGGTAACCCTAAATGAAGAATTATGTGATATGAACGCATGGTTTTGAACGCGATAGTCATGGGTTTCTCGTTTTGACGCAAATCAAACTAGAACGAAGTAATACAACTCTTAATCACCTCTTTCTTTGTAAATTTGAAACAACCAATGAAACAATATGAAGGTCTCCCTAAATGAAGACCTGTGTGAGATCTACGCATCGTTTTGAACGCGATAGTGATGTGATTGGTCCTTTTGATGCTAATTTCAACTAGAACGAAGTAATAGGACTCATAATCACCTATATTTTGACAATTTGAGAGAACTAATGAAACATTAAGAAGGTCTCCCTAAATGAAGACTTGTGTGAGATGTACGGATCGTTTTGAAGGCACTAGTGATAGGATTGCTGCTCCTTTTGATGCTAATCCAACTAGAACGAATTCATAGGACTCATAATCACCTCTTTCTTTGACAATTTGACATAACCAATGAAACAATAAGAAGGTCTTCCTAAATCAAGACTTGTGTGAGATGTACACATCGTTTTTAACGCGATAGTCATGGGATTGCTCCTTTTGATGCAAATCACATTAAAACGAAGTAATAAGGACTCCTAATCACCTCCTTCTTTCACAGTTTTAGAGAACCAATGAAACAATAAGAAGGTCTCCTTAAATGAAGACTTGTGTGAGATGTACGCATCATTTTTAACGCGATAGTCATGGGATTGCTTCCTTTTGATGCTAATCAAACTTAGAACGAAGTTATAGGACTCCTAATCACATCTTTCATTGACAATTTTAGTGCACCAATGAAACAATAAGAAGGTAACCCTAAATGAAGAATTGTTTGATATGAACGCATGGTTTTGAACGCGATAGTCATGGGCTTCTCGTTTTGACGCAAATCAAACTAGAACGAAGTAATACAACTCTTAATCACCTCTTTCTTTGTAAATTTGAAACAACCAACGAAACAATATGAAGGTCTCCCTAAATGAAGACCTGTGTGAGATCTACGCATCGTTTTGAACGCGATTAGTGATGGGATTGCTCCTTTTGATGCTAATTTCAACTAGAACGAAGTAATAGGACTCATAATCACCTATATTTTGATAATTTGAGAGAAACTAATGAAACATTAAGAAGGTCTCCCTAAATGAAGACTTGTGTGAGATGTACGGATCGTTTTGAAGGCACTAGTGATAGGATTGCTGCTCCCTTTTGATGCTAATCAAACTAGAACGAATTCATAGGACTCATAATCACCTCTTTCTTTGACAATTTGACAGAACCAATGAAACAATAAGAAGGTCTTCCTAAATCAAGACTTGTGTGAGATGTACACATCGTTTTTAACGCGATAGTCATGGGATTGCTCCTTTTGATGCAAATCAAACTTAGAACGAAGTTATAGGATTCCTAATCACATCTTTCTTTGACAATTTTAGAGCACCAATGAAACAATAAGAAGGTAACCCTAAATGAAGAATTGTGTGATATGAACGCATGGTTTTGAACGCGATAGTCATTGGTTTCTCGTTTTGACGCAAATCAAACTAGAACGAAGTAATACAACTCTTAAACACCTCTTTCTTTGTAAATTTGAAACAACCAATGAAACAATGTGAAGGTCTCCCTAAATGAAGACCTGTGTGAGATCTACGCATCGTTTTGAACGCGATAGTGATGTGATTGGTCCTTTTGATGCTAATTTCAACTTGAACGAAGTAATAGGACTCATAATCACCTATATTTTGACAATTTGAGAGAACTAATGAAACATTAAGAAGGTCTCCCTAAATGAAGACTTGTGTGAGATGTACGGATCGTTTTGAAGGCACTAGTGATAGGATTGCTGCTCCTTTTGATGCTAATCAAACTAGAACGAATTCATAGGACTCATAATCACCTCTTTCTTTGACAATTTGAGAGAAACCAATGAAACAATAAGAAGGTCTTCCTAAATCAAGACTTGTGTGAGATGTACACATCGTTTTTAACGCGATAGTCATGGGATTGCTCCTTTTGATGCAAATCACATTAAAACGAAGTAATAAGACTCCTAATCACCTCCTTCTTTCACAGTTTTAGAGAACCAATGAAACAATAAGAAGGTCTCCTTAAATGAAGACTTGTGTGAGATGTACGCATCATTTTTAACGCGATAGTCATGGGATTGCTCCTTTTGATGCTAATCAAACTTAGAACGAAGTTATAGGACTCCTAATCACATCTTTCTTTGACAATTTTAGTGCACCAATGAAACAATAAGAAGGTAACCCTAAATGAAGAATTGTTTGATATGAACGCATGGTTTTGAACGCGATAGTCATGGGCTTCTCGTTTTGACGCAAATCAAACTAGAACGAAGTAATACAACTCTTAATCACCTCTTTCTTTGTAAATTTGAAACAACCAACAAAACAATATGAAGGTCTCCCTAAATGAAGACCTGTGTGAGATCTACGCATCGTTTTGAACGCGATAGTGATGGGATTGCTCCTTTTGATGCTAATTTCAACTAGAACGAAGTAATAGGACTCATAATCACCTATATTTTGATAATTTGAGAGAACTAATGAAACATTAAGAAGGTCTCCCTAAATGAAGACTTGTGTGAGATGTACGGATCGTTTTGAAGGCACTAGTGATAGGATTGCTGCCCCTTTTGATGCTAATCAAACTAGAACGAATTCATAGGACTCATAATCACCTCTTTCTTTGACAATTTGACAGAACCAATGAAACAATAAGAAGGTCTTCCTAAATCAAGACTTGTGTGAGATGTACACATCGTTTTTAACGCGATAGTCATGGGATTGCTCCTTTTGATGCAAATCAAACTTAGAACGAAGTTATAGGATTCCTAATCACATCTTTCTTTGACAATTTTAGAGCACCAATGAAACAATAAGAAGGTAACCCTAAATGAAGAATTGTGTGATATGAACGCATGGTTTTGAACGCGATAGTCATTGGTTTCTCGTTTTGACGCAAATCAAACTAGAACGAAGTAATACAACTCTTAAACACCTCTTTCTTTGTAAATTTGAAACAACCAATGAAACAATGTGAAGGTCTCCCTAAATGAAGACCTGTGTGAGATCTACGCATCGTTTTGAACGCGATAGTGATGTGATTGGTCCTTTTGATGCTAATTTCAACTTGAACGAAGTAATAGGACTCATAATCACCTATATTTTGACAGTTTGAGAGAACTAATGAAACGTTAAGAAGGTCTCCCTAAATGAAGACTTGTGTGAGATGTACGGATCGTTTTGAAGGCACTAGTGATAGGATTGCTGCTCCTTTTGATGCTAATCAAACTAGAACGAATTCATTGGACTCATAATCACCTCTTTCTTTGACAATTTGACAAAACCAATGTAACAATAAGAAGGTCTTCCTAAATCAAGACTTGTGTGAGATGTACACATCGTTTTTAATGCGATAGTCATGGGATTGCTCCATTTGATGCAAATCACATTAAAACGAAGTAATAAGACTCCTAATCACCTCCTTCTTTCACAGTTTTAGAGAACCAATGAAACAATAAGAAGGTCTCCTTAAATGAAGACTTGTGTGAGATGTACGCATCGTTTTTAACGCGATAGTCATGGGATTGCTCCTTTTGATGCTAATCAAACTTAGAACGAAGTTATAGGACTCCTAATCACATCTTTCTTTGACAATTTTAGTGCACCAATGAAACAATAAGAAGGTAACCCTAAATGAAGAATTGTGTGATATGAAAGCATGGTTTTGAACGCGATAGTCATGGGTTTCTCGTTTTGACGCAAATCAAACTAGAACGAAGTAATACAACTCTTAATCACCTCTTTCTTTGTAAATTTGAAACAACCAACGAAACAATATGAAGGTCTCCCTAAATGAAGACCTGTGTGAGATCTACGCATCGTTTTGAACGCGATAGTGATGGGATTGCTCCTTTTGATGCTAATTTCAACTAGAACGAAGTAATAGGACTCATAATCACCTATATTTTGATAATTTGAGAGAACTAATGAAACATTAAGAAGGTCTCCCTAAATGAAGACTTGTGTGAGATGTACGGATCGTTTTGAAGGCACTAGTGATAGGATTGCTGCCCCTTTTGATGCTAATCAAACTAGAACGAATTCATAGGACTCATAATCACCTCTTTCTTTGATAATTTGACAGAACCAATGAAACAATAAGAAGGTCTTCCTAAATCAAGACTTGTGTGAGATGTACACATCGTTTTTAACGCGATAGTCATGGGATTGCTCCTTTTGATGCAAATCAAACTTAGAACGAAGTTATAGGATTCCTAATCACATCTTTCTTTGACAATTTTAGAGCACCAATGAAACAATAAGAAGGTAACCCTAAATGAAGAATTGTGTGATATGAACGCATGGTTTTGAACGCGATAGTCATGGGTTTCTCGTTTTGACGCAAATCAAACTAGAACGAAGTAATACAACTCTTAAACACCTCTTTCTTTGTAAATTTGAAACAACCAATGAAACAATATGAAGGTCTCCCTAAATGAAGACCTGTGTGAGATCTACGCATCGTTTTGAACGCGATAGTGATGTGATTGGTCCTTTTGATGCTAATTTCAACTAGAACGAAGTAATAGGACTCATAATCACCTATATTTTGACAGTTTGAGAGAACTAATGAAACATTAAGAAGGTCTCCCTAAATGAAGACTTGTGTGAGATGTACGGATCGTTTTGAAGGCACTAGTGATAGGATTGCTGCTCCTTTTGATGCTAATCAAACTAGAACGAATTCATAGGACTCATAATCACCTCTTTCTTTGACAATTTGACAGAACCAATGAAACAATAAGAAGGTCTTCCTAAATCAAGACTTGTGTGAGATGTACACATCGTTTTTAACGCGATAGTCATGGGATTGCTCCTTTGATGCAAATTACATTAAAACGAAGTAATAAGACTCCTAATCACCTCCTTCTTTCACAGTTTTAGAGAACCAATGAAACAATAAGAAGGTCTCCTTAAATGAAGACTTGTGTGAGATGTACGCATCAGTTTTTAACGCGATAGTCATGGGATTGCTCCTTTTGATGCTAATCAAACTTAGAACGAAGTTATAGGACTCCTAATCACATCTTTCTTTGACAATTTTAGTGCACCAATGAAACAATAAGAAGGTAACCCTAAATGATGAGTTGTGTGATATGAACGCATGGTTTTGAACGCGATAGTCATGGGCTACTCGTTTTGACGCAAATCAAACTAGAACGAAGTAATACAACTCTTAATCACCTCTTTCTTTGTAAATTTGAAACAACCAACGAAACAATATGAAGGTCTCCCTAAATGAAGACCTGTGTGAGATCTACGCATCGTTTTGAACGCGATAGTGATGTGATTGCTCCTTTTGATGCTAATTTCAACTAGAACGAAGTAATAGGACTCATAATCACCTATATTTTGACAATTTGAGAGAACTAATGAAACATTAAGAAGGTCTCCCTAAATGAAGACTTGTGTGAGATGTACGGATCGTTTTGAAGGCACTAGTGATAGGATTGCTGCTCCTTTTGATGCTAATCAAACTAGAACGAATTCATAGGACTCATAATCACCTCTTTCTTTGACAATTTGACAGAACCAATGAAACAATAAGAAGGTCTTCCTAAATCAAGACTTGTGTGAGATGTACACATCGTTTTTAACGCGATAGTCATGGGATTGCTCCTTTTGATGCAAATCACATTAAAACGAAGTAATAAGACTCCTAATCACCTCCTTCTTTCACAGTTTTAGAGAACCAATGAAACAATAAGAAGGTCTCCTTAAATGAAGACTTGTGTGAGATGTACGCATCATTTTTAACGCGATAGTCATGGGATTGCTCCTTTTGATGCTAATCAAACTTAGAACGAAGTTATAGGACTCCTAATCACATCTTTCTTTGACAATTTTAGTGCACCAATGAAACAATAAGAAGGTAACCCTAAATGAAGAATTGTTTGATATGAACGCATGGTTTTGAACGCGATAGTCATGGGCTTCTCGTTTTGACGCAAATCAAACTAGAACGAAGAAATACAGCTCTTAATCACCTCTTTCAATGTAAATTTGAAATAACCAACGAAACAATATGAAGGTCTCCCTAAATGAAGACCTGTGTGAGATCTACGCATCGTTTTGAACGCGATAGTGATGTGATTGGTCCTTTTGATGCTAATTTCAACTAGAACGAAGTAATAGGACTCATAATCACCTATATTTTGACAATTTGAGAGAACTAATGAAACATTAAGAAGGTCTCCCTAAATGAAGACTTGTGTGAGATGTACGGATCGTTTTGAAGGCACTAGTGATAGGATTGCTGCTCCTTTTGATGCTAATCAAACTAGAACGAATTCATAGGACTCATAATCACCTCTTTCTTTGACAATTTGACAGAACCAATGAAATAATAAGAAGGTCTTCCTAAATCAAGACTTGTGTGAGATGTACACATCGTTTTTAACGCGATAGTCATGGGATTGCTCCTTTTGATGCAAATTACATTAAAACGAAGTAATAAGACTCCTAATCACCTCTTTCTTTCACAGTTTTAAAGAACCAATGAAACAATAAGAAGGTCTCCTTAAATGAAGACTTGTGTGAGATGTACGCATCGTTTTTAACGCGATAGTCATGAGATTGCTCCTTTTGATGCTAATCAAACTTAGAACGAAGTTATAGGACTCCTAATCACATCTTTCTTTGACAATTTTAGTGCACCAATGAAACAATAAGAAGGTAACCCTAAATGAAGAATTATGTGATATGAACGCGTAGTTTTGAACGCGATAGTCATGGGTTTCTCGTTTTGACGCAAATCAAACTAGAACGAAGTAATACAACTCTTAATCACCTCTTTCTTTGTAAATTTGAAACAACCAATGAAACAATATGAAGGTCTCCCTAAATGAAGACCTGTGTGAGATCTACGCATCGTTTTGAACGCGATAGTGATGTGATTGGTCCTTTTGATGCTAATTTCAACTAGAACGAAGTAATAGGACTCATAATCACCTATATTTTGACAATTTGAGAGAACTAATGAAACATTAAGAAGGTCTCCCTAAATGAAGACTTGTGTGAGATGTACGGATCTTTTTGAAGGCACTAGTGATAGGATTGCTGCTCCTTTTGATGCTAATCCAACTAGAACGAATTCATAGGACTCATAATCACCTCTTTCTTTGACAATTTGACATAACCAATGAAACAATAAGAAGGTCTTCCTAAATCAAGACTTGTGTGAGATGTACACATCGTTTTTAACGCGATAGTCATGGGATTGCTCCTTTTGATGCAAATCACATTAAAACGAAGTAATAAGGCTCCTAATCACCTCCTTCTTTCACAGTTTTAGAGAACCAATGAAACAATAAGAAGGTCTCCTTAAATGAAGACTTGTGTGAGATGTACGCATCATTTTTAACGCGATAGTCATGGGATTGCTTCCTTTTGAATGCTAATCAAACTTAGAACGAAGTTATAGGACTCCTAATCACATCTTTCATTGACAATTTTAGTGCACCAATGAAACAATAAGAAGGTAACCCTAAATGAAGAATTGTTTGATATGAACGCATGGTTTTGAACGCGATAGTCATGGGCTTCTCGTTTTGACGCAAATCAAACTAGAACGAAGTAATACAACTCTTAATCACCTCTTTCTTTGTAAATTTGAAACAACCAACAAAACAATATGAAGGTCTCCCTAAATGAAGACCTGTGTGAGATCTACGCATCGTTTTGAACGCGATTAGTGATGGGATTGCTCCTTTTGATGCTAATTTCAACTAGAACGAAGTAATAGGACTCATAATCACCTATATTTTGATAATTTGAGAAAACTAATGAAACATTAAGAAGGTCTCCCTAAATGAAGACTTGTGTGAGATGTACGGATCGTTTTGAAGGCACTAGTGATAGGATTGCTGCCCCTTTTGATGCTAATCAAACTAGAACGAATTCATAGGACTCATAATCACCTCTTTCTTTGACAATTTGACAGAACCAATGAAACAATAAGAAGGTCTTCCTAAATCAAGACTTGTGTGAGATGTACACATCGTTTTTAACGCGATAGTCATGGGATTGCTCCTTTTGATGCAAATCAAACTTAGAACGAAGTTATAGGATTCCTAATCACATCTTTCTTTGACAATTTTAGAGCACCAATGAAACAATAAGAAGGTAACCCTAAATGAAGAATTGTGTGATATGAACGCATGGTTTTGAACGCGATAGTCATTGGTTTCTCGTTTTGACGCAAATCAAACTAGAACGAAGTAATACAACTCTTAAACACCTCTTTCTTTGTAAATTTGAAACAACCAATGAAACAATGTGAAGGTCTCCCTAAATGAAGACCTGTGTGAGATCTACGCATCGTTTTGAACGCGATAGTGATGTGATTGGTCCTTTTGATGCTAATTTCAACTAGAACGAAGTAATAGGACTCATAATCACCTATATTTTGACAGTTTGAGAGAACTAATGAAACATTAAGAAGGTCTCCCTAAATGAAGACTTGTGTGAGATGTACGGATCGTTTTGAAGGCACTAGTGGATAGGATTGCTGCTCCTTTTGATGCTAATCAAACTAGAACGAATTCATAGGACTCATAATCACCTCTTTCTTTGACAATTTGACAAAACCAATGAAACAATAAGAAGGTCTTCCTAAATCAAGACTTGTGCGAGATGTACACATCGTTTTTAACGCGATAGTCATGGGATTGCTCCTTTTGATGCAAATCACATTAAAACGAAGTAATAAGGCTCCTAATCACCTCCTTCTTTCACAGTTTTAGAGAACCAATGAAACAATAAGAAGGTCTCCTTAAATGAAGACTTGTGTGAGATGTACGCATCATTTTTAACGCGATAGTCATGGGATTGCTTCTTTTGAAGCCAATCAAACTTAGAACGAAGTTATAGGACTCCTAATCACATCTTTCATTGACAATTTTAGTGCACCAATGAAACAATAAGAAGGTAACCCTAAATGAAGAATTGTTTGATATGAACGCATGGTTTTGAACGCGATAGTCATGGGCTTCTCGTTTTGACGCAAATCAAACTAGAACGAAGTAATACAACTCTTAATCACCTCTTTCTTTGTAAATTTGAAACAACCAACAAAACAATATGAAGGTCTCCCTAAATGAAGACCTGTGTGAGATCTACGCATCGTTTTGAACGCGATTGTGATGGGATTGCTCCTTTTGATGCTAATTTCAACTAGAACGAAGTAATAGGACTCATAATCACCTATATTTTGATAATTTGAGAAAACTAATGAAACATTAAGAAGGTCTCCCTAAATGAAGACTTGTGTGAGATGTACGGATCGTTTTGAAGGCACTAGTGATAGGATTGCTGCCCCTTTTGATGCTAATCAAACTAGAACGAATTCATAGGACTCATAATCACCTCTTTCTTTGACAATTTGACAGAACCAATGAAACAATAAGAAGGTCTTCCTAAATCAAGACTTGTGTGAGATGTACACATCGTTTTTAACGCGATAGTCATGGGATTGCTCCTTTTGATGCAAATCAAACTTAGAACGAAGTTATAGGATTCCTAATCACATCTTTCTTTGACAATTTTAGAGCCCCAATGAAACAATAAGAAGGTAACCCTAAATGAAGAATTGTGTGATATGAACGCATGGTTTTGAACGCGGTAGTCATTGGTTTCTCGTTTTGACGCAAATCAAACTAGAACGAAGTAATACAACTCTTAAACACCTCTTTCTTTGTAAATTTGAAACAACCAATGAAACAATGTGAAGGTCTCCCTAAATGAAGACCTGTGTGAGATCTACGCATCGTTTTGAACGCGATAGTGATGTGATTGGTCCTTTTGATGCTAATTTCAACTTGAACGAAGTAATAGGACTCATAATCACCTATATTTTGACAGTTTGAGAGAACTAATGAAACGTTAAGAAGGTCTCCCTAAATGAAGACTTGTGTGAGATGTACGGATCGTTTTGAAGGCACTAGTGGTAGGATTGCTGCTCCTTTTGATGCTAATCAAACTAGAACGAATTCATAGGACTCATAATCACCTCTTTCTTTGACAATTTGACAAAACCAATGAAACAATAAGAAGGTCTTCCTAAATCAAGACTTGTGCGAGATGTACACATCGTTTTTAATGCGATAGTCATGGGATTGCTCCATTTGATGCAAATCACATTAAAACGAAGTAATAAGACTCCTAATCACCTCCTTCTTTCACAGTTTTAGAGAACCAATGAAACAATAAGAAGGTCTCCTTAAATGAAGACTTGTGTGAGATGTACGCATCGTTTTTAACGCGATAGTCATGGGATTGCTCCTTTTGATGCTAATCAAACTAAGAACGAAGTTATAGGACTCCTAATCACATCTTTCTTTGACAATTTTAGTGCACCAATGAAACAATAAGAAGGTAACCCTAAATGAAGAATTGTGTGATATGAAAGCATGGTTTTGAACGCGATAGTCATGGGTTTCTCGTTTTGACGCAAATCAAACTAGAACGAAGTAATACAACTCTTAATCACCTCTTTCTTTGTAAATTTGAAACAACCAACGAAACAATATGAAGGTCTCCCTAAATGAAGACCTGTGTGAGATCTACGCATCGTTTTGAACGCGATAGTGATGGGATTGCTCCTTTTGATGCTAATTTCAACTAGAACGAAGTAATAGGACTCATAATCACCTATATTTTGATAATTTGAGAGAACTAATGAAACATTAAGAAGGTCTCCCTAAATGAAGACTTGTGTGAGATGTACGGATCGTTTTGAAGGCACTAGTGATAGGATTGCTGCCCCTTTTGATGCTAATCAAACTAGAACGAATTCATAGGACTCATAATCACCTCTTTCTTTGATAATTTGACAGAACCAATGAAACAATAAGAAGGTCTTCCTAAATCAAGACTTGTGTGAGATGTACACATCGTTTTTAACGCGATAGTCATGGGATTGCTCCTTTTGATGCAAATCAAACTTAGAACGAAGTTATAGGATTCCTAATCACATCTTTCTTTGACAATTTTAGAGCACCAATGAAACAATAAGAAGGTAACCCTAAATGAAGAATTGTGTGATATGAACGCATGGTTTTGAACGCGATAGTCATGGGTTTCTCGTTTTGACGCAAATAAAACTAGAACGAAGTAATACAACTCTTAAACACCTCTTTCTTTGTAAATTTGAAACAACCAATGAAACAATATGAAGGTCTCCCTAAATGAAGACCTGTGTGAGATCTACGCATCGTTTTGAACGCGATAGTGATGTGATTGGTCCTTTTGATGCTAATTTCAACTAGAACGAAGTAATAGGACTCATAATCACCTATATTTTGACAGTTTGAGAGAACTAATGAAACATTAAGAAGGTCTCCCTAAATGAAGACTTGTGTGAGATGTACGGATCGTTTTGAAGGCACTAGTGGTAGGATTGCTGCTCCTTTTGATGCTAATCAAACTAGAACGAATTCATAGGACTCATAATCACCTCTTTCTTTGACAATTTGACAAAACCAATGAAACAATAAGAAGGTCTTCCTAAATCAAGACTTGTGTGAGATGTACACATCGTTTTTAACGCGATAGTCATGGGATTGCTCCTTTTGATGCAAATCACATTAAAACGAAGTAATAAGGCTCCTAATCACCTCCTTCTTTCACAGTTTTAGAGAACCAATGAAACAATAAGAAGGTCACCTTAATTGAAGACTTGTGTGAGATGTACGCATCATTTTTAACGCGATAGTCATGGGATTGCTCCTTTTGATGATAATCAAACTTAGAACGAAGTTATAGGACTCCTAATCACATCTTTGTTTGACAATTTTAGTGCACCAATGAAACAATAAGAAGGTAACCCTAAATGAAGAATTGTTTGATATGAACGCATGGTTTTGAACGCGATAGTCATGGGCTTCTCGTTTTGACGCAAATCAAACTAGAACGAAGTAATACAACTCTTAATCACCTCTTTCTTTGTAAATTTGAAACAACCAACAAAACAATATGAAGGTCTCCCTAAATGAAGACCTGTGTGAGATCTACGCATCGTTTTGAACGCAATAGTGATGGGATTGCTCCTTTTGTTGCTAATTTCAACTAGAACGAAGTAATAGGACTCATAATCACCTATATTTTGACAATTTGAGAGAACTAATGAAACATTAAGAAGGTCTCCCTAAATGAAGACTTGTGTGAGATGTACGGATCGTTTTGAAGGCACTAGTGATAGGATTGCTGCTCCTTTTGATGCTAATCAAACTATAACGATTTCATAGGACTCATAATCACCTCTTTCTTTGACAATTTGACAGAACCAATGAAAGAATAAGAAGGTCTTCCTAAATCAAGACTTGTGTGAGATGTACACATCGTTTTTAACGATATAGTCATGGGATTGCTCCATTTGATGCAAATCACATTAAAACGAAGTAATAAGACTCCTAATCACCTCCTTCTTTCACAGTTTTAGAGAACCAATGAAACAATAAGAAGGTCTCCTTAAATGAAGACTTGTGTGAGATGTACGCATCGTTTTTAACGCGATAGTCATGGGATTGCTCCTTTTGATGCTAATCAAACTTAGAACGAAGTTATAGGACTCCTAATCACATCTTTCTTTGACAATTTTAGTGCACCAATGAAACAATAAGAAGGTAACCCTAAATGAAGAATTGTGTGATATGAAAGCATGGTTTTGAACGCGATAGTCATGGGTTTCTCGTTTTGACGCAAATCAAACTAAAACGAAGTAATACAACTCTTAATCACCTCTTTCTTTGTAAATTTGAAACAACCAACGAAATAATATGAAGGTCTCCCTAAATGAAGACCTGTGTGAGATCTACGCATCGTTTTGAACTCGATAGTGATGGAATTGCTCCTTTTGATGCTAATTTCAACTAGAACGAAGTAATAGGACTCATAATCACCTATATTTTGATAATTTGAGAGAACTAATGAAACATTAAGAAGGTCTCCCTAAATGAAGACTTGTGTGAGATGTACGGATCGTTTTGAAGGCACTAGTGATAGGATTGCTGCCCCTTTTGATGCTAATCAAACTAGAACGAATTCATATGACTCATAATCACCTCTTTCTTTGACAATTTGACAGAACCAATGAAACAATAAGAAGGTCTTCCTAAATCAAGACTTGTGTGAGATGTACACATCGTTTTTAACGCGATAGTCATGGGATTGCTCCTTTTGATGCAAATCAAACTTAGAACGAAGTTATAGGATTCCTAATCACATCTTTCTTTGACAATTTTAGAGCACCAATGAAACAATAAGAAGGTAACCCTAAATGAAGAATTGTGTGATATGAACGCATGGTTTTGAACGCGATAGTCATGGGCTTCTCGTTTTGACGCAAATCAAACTAGAACGAAGTAATACAACTCTTAAACACCTCTTTCTTTGTAAATTTGAAACAACCAATGAAACAATATGAAGGTCTCCCTAAATGAAGACCTGTGTGAGATCTACGCATCGTTTTGAACGCGATAGTGATGTGATTGGTCCTTTTGATGCTAATTTCAACTAGAACGAAGTAATAGGACTCATAATCACCTATATTTTGACAGTTTGAGAGAACTAATGAAACGTTAAGAAGGTCTCCCTAAATGAAGACTTGTGTGAGATGTACGGATCGTTTTGAAGGCACTAGTGGTAGGATTGCTGCTCCTTTTGATGCTAATCAAACTAGAACGAATTCATAGGACTCATAATCACCTCTTTCTTTGACAATTTGACAAAACCAATGAAACAATAAGAAGGTCTTCCTAAATCAAGACTTGTGTGAGATGTACACATCGTTTTTAACGCGATAGTCATGGGATTGCTCCTTTTGATGCAAATCACATTAAAACGAAGTAATAAGACTCCTAATCACCTCCTTATTTCATAGTTTTAGAGAACCAATGAAACAATAAGAAGGTCTCCTTAAATGAAGACTTGTGTGAGATGTACGCATCATTTTTAACGCGATAGTCATGGGATTGCTCCTTTTGAAGCCAATCAAACTTAGAACGAAGTTATAGGACTCCTAATCACATCTTTCTTTGACAATTTTAGTGCACCAATGAAACAATAAGAAGGTAACCCTAAATGAAGAATTGTTTGATATGAACGCTTGGTTTTGAACGCGATAGTCATGGGCTTCTCGTTTTGACGCAAATCAAACTAGAACGAAGTAATACAACTCTTAATCACCTCTTTCTTTGTAAATTTGAAACAACCAACAAAACAATATGAAGGTCTCCCTAAATGAAGACCTGTGTGAGATCTACGCATCGTTTTGAACGCGATAGTGATGGGATTGCTCCTTTTGTTGCTAATTTCAACTAGAACGAAGTAATAGGACTCATAATCTCCTATATTTTGACAATTTGAGAGAACTAATGAAACATTAAGAAGGTCTCCCTAAATGAAGACTTGTGTGAGATGTACGGATCGTTTTGAAGGCACTAGTGATAGGATTGCTGCTCCTTTTGATGCTAATCAAACTATAACGATTTCATAGGACTCATAATCACCTCTTTCTTTGACAATTTGACAGAACCAATGAAACAATAAGAAGGTCTTCCTAAATCAAGACTTGTGTGAGATGTACACATCGTTTTTAACGCGATAGTCATGGGATTGCTCCATTTGATGCAAATCACATTAAAACGAAGTAATAAAACTCCTAATCATCTCCTTCTTTCACAGTTTTAGAGAACCAATGAAACAATAAGAAGGTCTCCTTAAATGAAGACTTGTGTGAGATGTACGCATCGTTTTTAACGCGATAGTCATGGGATTGCTCCTTTTGATGCTAATCAAACTTAGAACGAAGTTATAGGACTCCTAATCACATCTTTCTTTGACAATTTTAGTGCACCAATGAAACAATAAGAAGGTAACCCTAAATGAAGAATTGTGTGATATGAAAGCATGGTTTTGAACGCGATAGTCATGGGTTTCTCGTTTTGACGCAAATCAAACTAGAACGAAGTAATACAACTCTTAATCACCTCTTTCTTTGTAAATTTGAAACAACCAACGAAACAATATGAAGGTCTCCCTAAATGAAGACCTGTGTGAGATCTACGCATCGTTTTGAACGCGATAGTGATGGGATTGCTCCTTTTGATGCTAATTTCAACTAGAACGAAGTAATAGGACTCATAATCACCTATATTTTGATAATTTGAGAGAACTAATGAAACATGAAGAAGGTCTCCCTAAATGAAGACTTGTGTGAGATGTACGGATCGTTTTGAAGGCACTAGTGATAGGATTGCTGCCCCTTTTGATGCTAATCAAACTAGAACGAATTCATAGGACTCATAATCACCTCTTTCTTTGACAATTTGACAGAACCAATGAAACAATAAGAAGGTCTTCCTAAATCAAGACTTGTGTGAGATGTACACATCGTTTTTAACGCGATAGTCATGGGATTGCTTCTTTTGATGCAAATCAAACTTAGAACGAAGTTATAGGATTCCTAATCACATCTTTCTTTGACAATTTTAGAGCACCAATGAAACAATAAGAAGGTAACCCTAAATGAAGAATTGTGTGATATGAACGCATGGTTTTCAACGCGATAGTCATGGGTTTCTCGTTTTGACGCAAATCAAACTAGAACGAAGTAATACAACTCTTAAACACCTCTTTCTTTGTAAATTTGAAACAACCAATGAAACAATATGAAGGTCTCCCTAAATGAAGACCTGTGTGAGATCTACGCATCGTTTTGAACGCTATAGTGATGTGATTGGTCCTTTTGATGCTAATTTCAACTAGAACGAAGTAATAGGACTCATGATCACCTATATTTTGACAGTTTGAGAGAACTAATGAAACATTAAGAAGGTCTCCCTAAATGAAGACTTGTGTGAGATGTACGGATAGTTTTGAAGGCACTAGTGGTACGATTGCTGCTCCTTTTGATGCTAATCAAACTAGAACGAATTCATAGGACTCATAATCACCTCTTTCTTTGACAATTTGACAAAACCAATGAAACAATAAGAAGGTCTTCCTAAATCAAGACTTGTGTGAGATGTACACATCGTTTTTAACGCGATAGTCATGGGATTGCTCCTTTTGATGCAAATCACATTAAAACGAAGTAATAAGACTCCTAATCACCTCCTTATTTCATAGTTTTAGAGAACCAATGAAACAATAAGAAGGTCTCCTAAAATGAAGACTTGTGTGAGATGTACGCATCATTTTTAACGCGATAGTCATGGGATTGCTCCTTTTGAAGCCAACCAAACTTAGAACGAAGTTATAGGACTCCTAATCACATCTTTCTTTGACAATTTTAGTGCACCAATGAAACAATAAGAAGGTAACCCTAAATGAAGAATTGTTTGATATGAACGCATGGTTTTGAACGCGATAGTCATGGGCTTCTCGTTTTGACGCAAATCAAACTAGAACGAAGTAATACAACTCTTAATCACCTCTTTCTTTGTAAATTTGAAACAACCAACAAAACAATATGAAGGTCTCCCTAAATGAAGACTTGTGTGAGATCTACGCTTCGTTTTGAAAGCGATAGTGATGGGATTGCTCCTTTTGTTGCAAATTTCAACAAGAACGAAGTAATAGGACTCATAATCACCTATATTTTGACAATTTGAGAGAACTAAAGAAACATTAAGAAGGTCTCCCTAAATGAAGACTTGTGTGAGATGTACGGATTGTTTTGAAGGCACTAGTGATAGGATTGCTGCTCCTTTTGATGCTAATCAAACTAGAACGATTTCATAGCACTCATAATCACCTCTTTCTTTGACAATTTGACAGAACCAATGAAAGAATAAGAAGGTCTTCCTAAATCAAGACTTGTGTGAGATGTACACATCGTTTTTAACGATAGTCATGGGATTGCTCCATTTGATGCAAATCACATTAAAACGAAGTAATAAGACTCCTAATCACCTCCTTCTTTCACAGTTTTAGAGAACCAATGAAACAATAAGAAGGTCTCCTTAAATGAAGACTTGTGTGAGATGTACGCATCGTTTTTAACGCGATAGTCATGGGATTGCTCCTTTTGATGCTAATCAAACTTAGAACGAAGTTATAGGACTCCTAATCACATCTTTCTTTGACAATTTTAGTGCACCAATGAAACAATAAGAAGGTAACCCTAAATGAAGAATTGTGTGATATGAAAGCATGGTTTTGAACGCGATAGTCATGGGTTTCTCGTTTTGACGCAAATCAAACTAGAACGAAGTAATACAACTCTTAATCACCTCTTTCTTTGTAAATTTGAAACAACCAACGAAATAATATGAAGGTCTCCCTAAATGAAGACCTGTGTGAGATCTACGCATCGTTTTGAACTCGATAGTGATGGAATTGCTCCTTTTGATGCTAATTTCAACTAGAACGAAGTAATAGGACTCATAATCACCTATATTTTGATAATTTGAGAGAACTAATGAAACATTAAGAAGGTCTCCCTAAATGAAGACTTGTGTGAGATGTACGGATCGTTTTGAAGGCACTAGTGATAGGATTGCTGCCCCTTTTGATGCTATTCAAACTAGAACGAATTCATAAGACTCATAATCACCTCCTTCTTTCACAGTTTTAGAGAACCAATGAAACAATAAGAAGGTCTTCCTAAATCAAGACTTGTGTGAGATGTACACATCGTTTTTAACGCGATAGTCATGGGATTGCTCCTTTTGATGCAAATCAAACTTAGAACGAAGTTATAAGATTCCTAATCACATCTTTCTTTGACAATTTTAGAGCGCCAATGAAACAATAAGAAGGTAACCCTAAATGAAGAATTGTGTGATATGAACGCATGGTTTTGAACGCGATAGTCATGGGTTTCTCGTTTTGACGCAAATCAAACTAGAACGAAGTAATACAACTCTTAAACACCTCTTTCTTTGTAAATTTGAAACAACCAATGAAATAATATGAAGGTCTCCCTAAATGAAGACCTGTGTGAGATCTACGCATCGTTTTGAACGCCATAGTGATGTGATTGGTCCTTTTGATGCTAATTTCAACTAGAACGAAGTAATAGGACTCATAATCACCTATATTTTGACAGTTTGAGAGAACTAATGAAACATTAAGAAGGTCTCCCTAAATGAAGACTTGTGTGAGATGTACGGATCGTTTTGAAGGCACTAGTGGTAGGATTGCTGCTCCTTTTGATGCTAATCAAACTAGAACGAATTCATAGGACTCATAATCACCTCTTTCTTTGACAATTTGACAAAACCAATGAAACAATAAGAAGGTCTTCCTAAATCAAGACTTGTGTGAGATGTACACATCGTTTTTAACGCGATAGTCATGGGATTGCTCCTTTTGATGCAAATCACATTAAAACGAAGTAATAAGACTCCTAATCACCTCCTTATTTCATAGTTTTAGAGAACCAATGAAACAATAAGAAGGTCTCCTTAAATGAAGACTTGTGTGAGATGTACGCATCATTTTTAACGCGATAGTCATGGGATTGCTCCTTTTGAAGCCAATCAAACTTAGACCGAAGTTATAGGACTCCTAATCACATCTTTCTTTGACAATTTTAGTGCACCAATGAAACAATAAGAAGGTAACCCTAAATGAAGAATTATTTGATATGAACGCATGGTTTTGAACGCGATAGTCATGGGCTTCTCGTTTTGACGCAAATCAAACTAGAACGAAGTAATACAACTCTTAATCACCTCTTTCTTTGAAAATTTGAAACAACCAACAAAACAATATGAAGGTCTCCCTAAATGAAGGCCTGTGTGAGATCTACGCATCGTTTTGAACGCGATAGTGATGGGATTGCTCCTTTTGTTGCTAATTTCAACTAGAACGAAGTAATAGGACTCATAATCACCTATATTTTGACAGTTTGAGAGAACTAATGAAACGTTAAGAAGGTCTCCCTAAATGAAGACTTGTGTGAGATGTACGGATCGTTTTGAAGGCACTAGTGGTAGGATTGCTGCTCCTTTTGATGCTAATCAAACTAGAACGAATTCATAGGACTCATAATCACCTCTTTCTTTGACAATTTGACAAAACCAATGAAACAATAAGAAGGTCTTCCTAAATCAAGACTTGTGTGAGATGTACACATCGTTTTTAACGCGATAGTCATGGGATTGCTCCTTTTGATGCAAATCACATTAAAACGAAGTAATAAGACTCCTAATCACCTCCTTATTTCATAGTTTTAGAGAACCAATGAAACAATAAGAAGGTCTCCTTAAATGAAGACTTGTGTGAGATGTACGCATCATTTTTAACGCGATAGTCATGGGATTGCTCCTTTTGAAGCCAATCAAACTTAGAACGAAGTTATAGGACTCCTAATCACATCTTTCTTTGACAATTTTAGTGCACCAATGAAACAATAAGAAGGTAACCCTAAATGAAGAATTGTTTGATATGAACGCTTGGTTTTGAACGCGATAGTCATGGGCTTCTCGTTTTGACGCAAATCAAACTAGAACGAAGTAATACAACTCTTAATCACCTCTTTCTTTGTAAATTTGAAACAACCAACAAAACAATATGAAGGTCTCCCTAAATGAAGACCTGTGTGAGATCTACGCATCGTTTTGAACGCGATAGTGATGGGATTGCTCCTTTTGTTGCTAATTTCAACTAGAACGAAGTAATAGGACTCATAATCTCCTATATTTTGACAATTTGAGAGAACTAATGAAACATTAAGAAGGTCTCCCTAAATGAAGACTTGTGTGAGATGTACGGATCGTTTTGAAGGCACTAGTGATAGGATTGCTGCTCCTTTTGATGCTAATCAAACTATAACGATTTCATAGGACTCATAATCACCTCTTTCTTTGACAATTTGACAGAACCAATGAAACAATAAGAAGGTCTTCCTAAATCAAGACTTGTGTGAGATGTACACATCGTTTTTAACGCGATAGTCATGGGATTGCTCCATTTGATGCAAATCACATTAAAACGAAGTAATAAAACTCCTAATCATCTCCTTCTTTCACAGTTTTAGAGAACCAATGAAACAATAAGAAGGTCTCCTTAAATGAAGACTTGTGTGAGATGTACGCATCGTTTTTAACGCGATAGTCATGGGATTGCTCCTTTTGATGCTAATCAAACTTAGAACGAAGTTATAGGACTCCTAATCACATCTTTCTTTGACAATTTTAGTGCACCAATGAAACAATAAGAAGGTAACCCTAAATGAAGAATTGTGTGATATGAAAGCATGGTTTTGAACGCGATAGTCATGGGTTTCTCGTTTTGACGCAAATCAAACTAGAACGAAGTAATACAACTCTTAATCACCTCTTTCTTTGTAAATTTGAAACAACCAACGAAACAATATGAAGGTCTCCCTAAATGAAGACCTGTGTGAGATCTACGCATCGTTTTGAACGCGATAGTGATGGGATTGCTCCTTTTGATGCTAATTTCAACTAGAACGAAGTAATAGGACTCATAATCACCTATATTTTGATAATTTGAGAGAACTAATGAAACATGAAGAAGGTCTCCCTAAATGAAGACTTGTGTGAGATGTACGGATCGTTTTGAAGGCACTAGTGATAGGATTGCTGCCCCTTTTGATGCTAATCAAACTAGAACGAATTCATAGGACTCATAATCACCTCTTTCTTTGACAATTTGACAGAACCAATGAAACAATAAGAAGGTCTTCCTAAATCAAGACTTGTGTGAGATGTACACATCGTTTTTAACGCGATAGTCATGGGATTGCTTCTTTTGATGCAAATCAAACTTAGAACGAAGTTATAGGATTCCTAATCACATCTTTCTTTGACAATTTTAGAGCACCAATGAAACAATAAGAAGGTAACCCTAAATGAAGAATTGTGTGATATGAACGCATGGTTTTCAACGCGATAGTCATGGGTTTCTCGTTTTGACGCAAATCAAACTAGAACGAAGTAATACAACTCTTAAACACCTCTTTCTTTGTAAATTTGAAACAACCAATGAAACAATATGAAGGTCTCCCTAAATGAAGACCTGTGTGAGATCTACGCATCGTTTTGAACGCTATAGTGATGTGATTGGTCCTTTTGATGCTAATTTCAACTAGAACGAAGTAATAGGACTCATGATCACCTATATTTTGACAGTTTGAGAGAACTAATGAAACATTAAGAAGGTCTCCCTAAATGAAGACTTGTGTGAGATGTACGGATAGTTTTGAAGGCACTAGTGGTACGATTGCTGCTCCTTTTGATGCTAATCAAACTAGAACGAATTCATAGGACTCATAATCACCTCTTTCTTTGACAATTTGACAAAACCAATGAAACAATAAGAAGGTCTTCCTAAATCAAGACTTGTGTGAGATGTACACATCGTTTTTAACGCGATAGTCATGGGATTGCTCCTTTTGATGCAAATCACATTAAAACGAAGTAATAAGACTCCTAATCACCTCCTTATTTCATAGTTTTAGAGAACCAATGAAACAATAAGAAGGTCTCCTAAAATGAAGACTTGTGTGAGATGTACGCATCATTTTTAACGCGATAGTCATGGGATTGCTCCTTTTGAAGCCAACCAAACTTAGAACGAAGTTATAGGACTCCTAATCACATCTTTCTTTGACAATTTTAGTGCACCAATGAAACAATAAGAAGGTAACCCTAAATGAAGAATTGTTTGATATGAACGCATGGTTTTGAACGCGATAGTCATGGGCTTCTCGTTTTGACGCAAATCAAACTAGAACGAAGTAATACAACTCTTAATCACCTCTTTCTTTGTAAATTTGAAACAACCAACAAAACAATATGAAGGTCTCCCTAAATGAAGACTTGTGTGAGATCTACGCTTCGTTTTGAAAGCGATAGTGATGGGATTGCTCCTTTTGTTGCAAATTTCAACAAGAACGAAGTAATAGGACTCATAATCACCTATATTTTGACAATTTGAGAGAACTAAAGAAACATTAAGAAGGTCTCCCTAAATGAAGACTTGTGTGAGATGTACGGATTGTTTTGAAGGCACTAGTGATAGGATTGCTGCTCCTTTTGATGCTAATCAAACTAGAACGATTTCATAGCACTCATAATCACCTCTTTCTTTGACAATTTGACAGAACCAATGAAAGAATAAGAAGGTCTTCCTAAATCAAGACTTGTGTGAGATGTACACATCGTTTTTAACGATATAGTCATGGGATTGCTCCATTTGATGCAAATCACATTAAAACGAAGTAATAAGACTCCTAATTACCTCCTTCTTTCACAGTTTTAGAGAACCAATGAAACAATAAGAAGGTCTCCTTAAATGAAGACTTGTGTGAGATGTACGCATCGTTTTTAACGCGATAGTCATGGGATTGCTCCTTTTGATGCTAATCAAACTTAGAACGAAGTTATAGGACTCCTAATCACATCTTTCTTTGACAATTTTAGTGCACCAATGAAACAATAAGAAGGTAACCCTAAATGAAGAATTGTGTGATATGAAAGCATGGTTTTGAACGCGATAGTCATGGGTTTCTCGTTTTGACGCAAATCAAACTAGAACGAAGTAATACAACTCTTAATCACCTCTTTCTTTGTAAATTTGAAACAACCAACGAAATAATATGAAGGTCTCCCTAAATGAAGACCTGTGTGAGATCTACGCATCGTTTTGAACTCGATAGTGATGGAATTGCTCCTTTTGATGCTAATTTCAACTAGAACGAAGTAATAGGACTCATAATCACCTATATTTTGATAATTTGAGAGAACTAATGAAACATTAAGAAGGTCTCCCTAAATGAAGACTTGTGTGAGATGTACGGATCGTTTTGAAGGCACTAGTGATAGGATTGCTGCCCCTTTTGATGCTATTCAAACTAGAACGAATTCATAAGACTCATAATCACCTCCTTCTTTCACAGTTTTAGAGAACCAATGAAACAATAAGAAGGTCTTCCTAAATCAAGACTTGTGTGAGATGTACACATCGTTTTTAACGCGATAGTCATGGGATTGCTCCTTTTGATGCAAATCAAACTTAGAACGAAGTTATAAGATTCCTAATCACATCTTTCTTTGACAATTTTAGAGCGCCAATGAAACAATAAGAAGGTAACCCTAAATGAAGAATTGTGTGATATGAACGCATGGTTTTGAACGCGATAGTCATGGGTTTCTCGTTTTGACGCAAATCAAACTAGAACGAAGTAATACAACTCTTAAACACCTCTTTCTTTGTAAATTTGAAACAACCAATGAAATAATATGAAGGTCTCCCTAAATGAAGACCTGTGTGAGATCTACGCATCGTTTTGAACGCCATAGTGATGTGATTGGTCCTTTTGATGCTAATTTCAACTAGAACGAAGTAATAGGACTCATAATCACCTATATGTTGACAGTTTGAGAGAACTAATGAAACATTAAGAAGGTCTCCCTAAATGAAGACTTGTGTGAGATGTACGGATCGTTTTGAAGGCACTAGTGGTAGGATTGCTGCTCCTTTTGATGCTAATCAAACTAGAACGAATTCATAGGACTCATAATCACCTCTTTCTTTGACAATTTGACAAAACCAATGAAACAATAAGAAGGTCTTCCTAAATCAAGACTTGTGTGAGATGTACACATCGTTTTTAACGCGATAGTCATGGGATTGCTCCTTTTGATGCAAATCACATTAAAACGAAGTAATAAGACTCCTAATCACCTCCTTATTTCATAGTTTTAGAGAACCAATGAAACAATAAGAAGGTCTCCTTAAATGAAGACTTGTGTGAGATGTACGCATCATTTTTAACGCGATAGTCATGGGATTGCTCCTTTTGAAGCCAATCAAACTTAGACCGAAGTTATAGGACTCCTAATCACATCTTTCTTTGACAATTTTAGTGCACCAATGAAACAATAAGAAGGTAACCCTAAATGAAGAATTATTTGATATGAACGCATGGTTTTGAACGCGATAGTCATGGGCTTCTCGTTTTGACGCAAATCAAACTAGAACGAAGTAATACAACTCTTAATCACCTCTTTCTTTGAAAATTTGATACAACCAACAAAACAATATGAAGGTCTCCCTAAATGAAGGCCTGTGTGAGATCTACGCATCGTTTTGAACGCGATAGTGATGGGATTGCTCCTTTTGTTGCTAATTTCAACTAGAACGAAGTAATAGGACTCATAATCACCTATATTTTGACAATTTGAGAGAACTAATAAAACATTAAGAAGGTCTCCCTAAATAAAGACTTGTGTGAGATGTACGGATCGTTTTGAAGGCACTAGTGATAGGATTGCTGCTCCTTTTGATGCTAATCAAACTAGAACGATTTCATAGGACTCATAATTGTTGGGTTTGTACGAAATCGTAACGCAATCAAATTGCAAAAATTAGCGGAAGCATGGTATATCAGAGTTTAAAAAAATTTCTACAAAACCATTACCCGGATCATCCTTTATGCAAATTATTAATTTAAAACGATAAATAAGAAGTTATGGAATCATACCCTTGTAGAACGAAGCTTCCACAGGTACTAGTTCAACTCCTTGTTCTTCGTGATCTCCTTGAATTTTCGGGTTAGATTCCTTTCTTTGATCAACGTTAGCCACCCAAGTGTTTGGCCTCTAGAGGTGATCCACCAAGGAAGAGAAATTATCAAGAAGGAGGGTGTTTGGCTAAACCTTAGTTTTCTATCCTCTATAGAAAAGGAGTACTCTCCAACAATTAGAATTGCATCATCTAATATCTATTATAAGACTTCTCTTATATAGACATTGGTCAACCCTTCTAATCCTATTAGACATGGGATTTCTTTTAATTAATTAAACTCCTTTAATTAATTTAGGCTTCCCACCACATGGGAATAATTAATTAAATTCATTTAATTAATTTGTCTCCTAATCTTATTAGGAATAAATGAGAGTACTAAATATTAAATTAATTACTAAACTCCTTTAGAAATTAAAATAATAATAATTGTAATAATATTAATAAGACTCCTCTTATTAATTTATATTTAATATTTCCAAAATATTAAATAATAAACATTAAGCTATTTAATTTATTCTATCACCATAGATTAAATTAATTATACTTAATGCATTATTACGATTATGCCATTACCTTCTTAAATAATTATTCTTCCTTTTATGGTGTGACCCTTTAGGTTCTCCATATTAAACCGGTTGTGAATAAATCAATTAAAACAATTTTAATCTTATTTAAATAAATAAATTAAACTAATAATCTATTTAAATAAATAATATTTATTCTACAATAGGGATAAGCCTCCCTAGCGATCAACGACTTTCCAGATAATATAGATTTCAACATTAATCATAAAAGAACCTGTGAGTTAATAGTTACCATACAATTCAATCCTTCCACCATACAATGTCCCAATTAAATATAAGACATGGATTTACTGTCAAGTCTTATTTTATTTAATTATATGTATTTCGATTAGAAAATGCACAACTCCAAATAATGCAAATTAAAAACTCCTTTCTAATTTCATTTCACCTTGGCCAAGGATTCCTGGGTTGTCATTTAACGAATCACATAGGACATATCTCCTCTTTTACTAGAGGTGGTAGATTCTTTATTGATCATTCATTATCTCCATATGTAACTCATTATACCCAAGCATACCCTATATATGCCTTAAAAGGTCTTAAGGAATAAGTCAAAGTATAATTTGTTACATACAAGATACTATGATGATCTCAAGTCCAAGGATCACTTGTACTACTATCACATTAGGAATTCCTATTGACATGCGAGTAAAACTCCATTAGGTATTCCATAGCGAATCACGTTCAGTGAACTTATTCTCCAATAAGCACCTACATACTTGCTTTAGTGTCTCCACACAAATGATCATGAGATCAATCATCCTCATCCAATGAGCAAGCAACATATGTACCAATCTATCCGGATTTACTAATCCCCTTTTTAGTAATCCCACGATTGGGAACTATTTTAGTTTTAAACTTTCTAAGAATTTAGATCTCATTAGCATGATCATCATCATGATTCTAAAAGCTTTGCTTAAAACTATGGGTTATTTACATATTATAAAAACAGTAACATGTAGATAATTAAATGCCTTTAATAAATGAATATTTTATTAATAAATAAATAAGATTATTTACAAAGTACGTGCTTTATCATCATACATGATTGGCTTGTATGCACACTACTATCAATCTCCCACTTGCACTAAACCCAATCGCTATGGTATCTCATACACATCTTCTCTAAGTGACGATCAAACTGCTGTTTTGTTAAAGCTTTAGTAAATGGATCTGCAATGTTGTCTTGAGAGTCTACACTCTCCTCTTTCAATGATTTTTTTTTTTAAAGTGCCGCAACACATGTTTAGATTCAAGATGAGACTTAGGAACTATTCCTAGTTCTGTAATGAACTTTTCATCCGAAACATCAACTTGCAGCTTCACTTACAGTTATATACTTTGTCTTTGTCACTAACCCAGCAACTTTTGCTGTTTGAAACCTTTCCAATTTACTGCACCACCTTTTAAGGTAACGACTTACCATAAAGTGGATTTTGCTGTCGTATTGGTCAGTCTGAAAACTTGAGTCTGTTTAGTCTTCTAGTTTAATTCAGACCCATCATGTGTCATGATGACATCCTTAGTGTCAGTTAAGTACTTTGAGATGTTTATCACTGTCTCACAGAGATCTTCTCCAGAATATGACTGATCAACATCAAGTCTTGTATATTTCATTGCATACATAATAGTTACTTATGCGATCTCTCTTTTACTGAGGACAATTTTAGAGAGATACACTCCATGGCTCATCATCATGAGGCACCTTTTGGAGTTGCCATGCTAAACGCCTTTAGCATCTAATGAATATACGTTTCCATGGGTTAAGCTGAACATCCTTTTAAATCTATTAATACAGATTTATATCCCCAATGTGGGATGTTCTACCCAAATCATTCATGGAGGAATGTTTAGACAACTTTACTTTGATCGATTTTAGCATAGAAATTTTATTCCCTATCAGTAATATATCATCAATATATAATACAAGGAATGAAACTGCGCTCCCACTAACCTTCTTGTACACACATGGTTCATCGTCATTTTTGATAAAATCAAACTCCTTGATTGTCTCATCAAAACTAATGTTCCATCTATGAGAAGCTTGCTTCAATCCATAAATGGATCGTTGCAGCTTACAGACTTGATTTATTCCAACCTTTGAAACAAATCCCTCTGGCTGTGTCATATACACATCCTCCTCAAGTTTCCCATTGAGGAAGGCCGTTTTCACGTCCATCTGCCAGATCTCATAGTCGTTATAAGCTGCAATCGCAAGCAAAATCCGAATGGACTTGAGCATAGCTACTGGTGAAAAGGTTTCATCATAATCAACTCCTTGTCTTTGTTTGAAACCTTTTGCAACCAGTCGGGCCTTATGGGTCTCCACCTTGCCGTCCGCTCCAGTCTTTCTTTTAAAGACCCATTTACACCCAATAGGCTTAATGCCTTCAGGTGGTGAAACCAAAGTCCATACTTTGTTTTCATACATAGAGTCCATTTCGAATTTCATGGCTTCAAGCCATTTCCCTGAGTCTTTATTACTCATAGCCTGTTCGTAATTCAATGGATCATCATCATTCATGATGTGTACCTCATCGTCATCCTCTATAACGAATCCATACCTCTCAGGTATCTTCGGTACTCTCCCAGATTTACGAACATGGTGTGGTATAGTAGGTTCTTCTACTTGGTCAGGTACCTGACTTTGATCCGTGATAATTTGTGGTTCTTGAACTTCTTCAAGATATATCTTACTCCCACTGACCCCTTCATGGATAAACTCCTTTTCCAAGAAGGCAGCATGTTTCGCAACAAACACCTTTTGATCAGTTAGATGATAGAAATAATACCCTACAGTTTCTTTCGGGTATCCCACAAATCTACACTTTTCGGATTTAGTTTGTAGCTTATCATGTTCAAACTTTTTGACATAAGCTGGACAACCCCAAGTCTTAACATGCTTAAGATTTAGTTTCCTCCCTTTCCACATCTCATATGGAGTCTTTGGAGCGGATTTGGTAGGTACCTAGTTAAGTAGGTATGCAGCCGTTTCTAGGGCATATCCCCAGAAGGAAATTGGAAGGTCGGTAAAACTCATCATGGATCGAACCATGTCTAACAGTGTTCGATTTCTCCTTTCAGATACTCCATTTAACTGTGGTGTACATGGAGGAGTCCATTGTGAGATTATACCATTTTCTTTGAGACAATTGAGAAACTCATCGCTTAAGTATTCTCCACCTCGATCTGATCGAAGTATCTTTATACTCTTGCCCGTTTGTTTCTCTACTTCACTTCTGAACTCTTTGAACTTTTCAAATGATTCTGACTTGTATTTCATAAAATACATATATCCAAATCTTGAGTGATCATCAGTGAAAGTAATAAAATAAGAATACCCACCCCGTGCACTTGTTGTCATAGGCCCACAAACGTCTGTGTGAATCAATGCCAACAACTCTGTAACTCTTTCTCCTTTTCCACTAAAAGGAGATTTAGTCATTTTACCCATGAGACAAGATTCACAAGTTGGATATGATTCATAATCGGATAGCTCGAGGAGCCCATCTTTATGCAACTTGGATAATCTTGTTTCATTGATATGACCGAGTCTACAGTGCCACATGTAGGTATAATTAATATCATCTCTTTTTCTTTTCTTAGTTTGTTCAATTTGAAATATATTTTCTTGTAAGTCAAGTGTATAAAGTCCATTTCGCAAATTTCCAATACCATATAAAACATCGTCTTTATAAATAGAACAACTATTGTTCTTTATAACAACGTTAAATCCTTCCATATCCAATACAGAAATTGAAATAATGTTTTTAATAATATTCGGAACATAATAACAATTATTAAGATAAATGGACTTGCCCGAAGGCATTGCTAAATAATAAGTTCCTACAGCTAATGCAGCAACCTTTGCTCCATTCCCCACTCGTAGGATCACCTCATCATTATTCAGCTTTCTACTTCTGACCAGTCCCTTCACATTATTACATATGAGAGAACCACAGCCGGTATCCAATACCCAAGTAGAATTTTGACTTTCTGAAAAATTAATTTCAATCATGAACAAACCTTGATTGGAAGTCGAAGCTTCTCCAAGCTTCTTGTCTGCCAGAAACTTCTTGCAGTTTTTCTTCCAATGACCCGGCTCGTTGCAATGGAAGCACATTCCTTTGCTAGCTGGATCAGATTTCTTTTGTTCCTTTATGTTCACTTTGCCCTTGGTCATCCGAGATCGGAAGAGCTCCTTAGATATCTCATATCTAGCAGTCCTACTTTGTTCACCATACAACTCCTTGAGGTGAAGCAGCATAGCAGGAGCATCCATGTTTACGTGCTGACGCTGAAGCTCGTTATTCATGGATGCGAGCATGATGCATTGAGCCACAGATGCATCATCTTGCCACTTATTGAAAGTGGCAATCTCTTCCTCAGAGGCTATTTCTGAAACAGATTCAGGGACAGTTGAATTTAGGACATAAGAAATCTTTTCAGCAATGAGAACAATTCTCAGATTTCTTAGCCAGTCCTCATAATTAGGTCCGGTAAGTTTGTTTGCATCAAGTATGCTTCGTAGTGAGATTAGTGATTTAGACATTTTTAAAATTCTGCATGTGAAAGAAAACATCATTTTAGCAAACATTCGTTTTATTAACTTTGCATACCAAAATAAATTTATGTCTTTATTTTAAATTGGTATCTCCCACTATTTTCATCAAACTATATTACCCTCACTTATATAGTTCGACAACATCTAATTAAAGATTTGCTAGTGAGAATAAGGATCCCATTTCAAATGTATATAACCTTGTGGATAGCACAACAAGCGATATACAAATAAATAGGTAGACAACTCTTGTCAATTACATCACCATGTAATTCCTTTTATTTTGCCTCTTAAATCATAATGGTCAAGTGTGTGCACATCCGAACTAAAATAATTTAAGTTAAGTCCAGCCTAGCACTTCCATAAATTAAAAAAAGAAAAATGTTCGTCCTTGTGGATAACACAACAAGACTAGATCGTTCAATTTTCTTGATAAGCATCAAATGTGATTAATTAACATCTTAAATACTCAATACTCGCCTTGTGGATAGCACAACAAACTCATATTAAATATTTAATACTCTATTAATTTATCATGCTAGAAGGCGACGTTCGATATTCCAAATATCATTTGAACGCTTCGGACTTAATATTATTTCTTTGAGGGGTTTGTTATTATTTGTCTCATCTTGTTTAGCGCGCATGCACATATATATATAAAATACGCGTCATTTTATTAAACATGCGAAGCATGTTTGCATAAAATATAATATATATAATATTTAGCATGCAATATAGAATATTATATTCTACCCGGATTGATTATGAACTTTTATTCTAGTTTGGTTCACTAGAGCCACCAAGTGAACCAAAAGGTCAAACCTAGGAGTGCAAGAATTTAAATTTAAATATAACTATTACATTTAAACCCAGGCTCCATACAAACGGGTCTTCACGCGCTCCTTGCTCCTTGGTCTCCAATTTCTTCAAGATAATTCTAACTATTCTTATTACATTAAACTATTTAATTTAAATAGAAACCTTGATCAACAGTCAAGGGGAAGTACATAGGAGGGAGATAGAATTTTACATCAAGAAAAAAAAAATTAGAGAAGACGAGGTACGTAGACCCCATTTAATAAAACCCATTCATTCAAGTATTCAACTAAAATAAAATCCAATCACATTGGTCAAATAGTCCATAATCAATCCCCATTTATTTTCATACATATCACCATATATATTAATAAATAAATATTCATCTCATGAATTAAAACATTCCATATATATATGAGTATCATTTAATGGGCAATTTTAAATTGCATGAAATCCAATTTCAAGATTAAAATAAACTCTTTATTTTAATTATAAAATTATTTAGAATATAATATATAAATATATCATATTTTTTTTTTTTTTAAAAAGTCACCTTCTTTTATTAAAAAAGTCCTGCAGGTTTATTAAAAAAGTCCTTTCTTGATGGGTCACATTCTTTTTGGAGTAAGAAAGAGACAACACCTTTTCTTTGCAGAATTCAAGATTAGCACCAAAAAAAAAAATTGTGATTCTTCCCAAAAAAAAGACTTTTTTTTTTTTTTTTTTTCTTAAAAAATATAATTTTATACAATAAAATTATGCCCAATAAATTATTTTAAATACATACCCATATGTATATGAAATCAAAAATAAATTAATAATTGCATAAAGATTTGGCTCTGATGCCACTGTTGGGTTTGTACGAAATCGTAACGCAATCAAATTGCAAAAATTAGCGGAAGCATGGTATATCAGAGTTTAAAAAAATTTCTACAAAACCATTACCCGGATCATCCTTTATGCAAATTATTAATTTAAAACGATAAATAAGAAGTTATGGAATCATACCCTTGTAGAACGAAGCTTCCACAGGTACTAGTTCAACTCCTTGTTCTTCGTGATCTCCTTGAATTTTCGGGTTAGATTCCTTTCTTTGATCAACGTTAGCCACCCAAGTGTTTGGCCTCTAGAGGTGATCCACCAAGGAAGAGAAATTATCAAGAAGGAGGGTGTTTGGCTAAACCTTAGTTTTCTATCCTCTATAGAAAAGGAGTACTCTCCAACAATTAGAATTGCATCATCTAATATCTATTATAAGACTTCTCTTATATAGACATTGGTCAACCCTTCTAATCCTATTAGACATGGGATTTCTTTTAATTAATTAAACTCCTTTAATTAATTTAGGCTTCCCACCACATGGGAATAATTAATTAAATTCATTTAATTAATTTGTCTCCTAATCTTATTAGGAATAAATGAGAGTACTAAATATTAAATTAATTACTAAACTCCTTTAGAAATTAAAATAATAATAATTGTAATAATATTAATAAGACTCCTCTTATTAATTTATATTTAATATTTCCAAAATATTAAATAATAAACATTAAGCTATTTAATTTATTCTATCACCATAGATTAAATTAATTATACTTAATGCATTATTACGATTATGCCATTACCTTCTTAAATAATTATTCTTCCTTTTATGGTGTGACCCTTTAGGTTCTCCATATTAAACCGGTTGTGAATAAATCAATTAAAACAATTTTAATCTTATTTAAATAAATAAATTAAACTAATAATCTATTTAAATAAATAATATTTATTCTACAATAGGGATAAGCCTCCCTAGCGATCAACGACTTTCCAGATAATATAGATTTCAACATTAATCATAAAAGAACCTGTGAGTTAATAGTTACCATACAATTCAATCCTTCCACCATACAATGTCCCAATTAAATATAAGACATTGATTTACTGTCAAGTCTTATTTTATTTAATTATATGTATTTCGATTAGAAAATGCACAACTCCAAATAATGCAAATTAAAAACTCCTTTCTAATTTCATTTCACCTTGGCCAAGGATTCCTGGGTTGTCATTTAACGAATCACATAGGACATATCTCCTCTTTTACTAGAGGTGGTAGATTCTTTATTGATCATTCATTATCTCCATATGTAACTCATTATACCCAAGCATACCCTATATATGCCTTAAAAGGTCTTAAGGAATAAGTCAAAGTATAATTTGTTACATACAAGATACTATGATGATCTCAAGTCCAAGGATCACTTGTACTACTATCACATTAGGAATTCCTATTGACATGCGAGTAAAACTCCATTAGGTATTCCATAGCGAATCACGTTCAGTGAACTTATTCTCCAATAAGCACCTACATACTTGCTTTAGTGTCTCCACACAAATGATCATGAGATCAATCATCCTCATCCAATGAGCAAGCAACATATGTACCAATCTATCCGGATTTACTAATCCCCTTTTTAGTAATCCCACGATTGGGAACTATTTTAGTTTTAAACTTTCTAAGAATTTAGATCTCATTAGCATGATCATCATCATGATTCTAAAAGCTTTGCTTAAAACTATGGGTTATTTACATATTATAAAAACAGTAACATGTAGATAATTAAATGCCTTTAATAAATGAATATTTTATTAATAAATAAATAAGATTATTTACAAAGTACGTGCTTTATCATCATACATGATTGGCTTGTATGCACACTACTATCAATAATCACCTCTTTCTTTGACAATTTGACAGAACCAATGAAACAATAAGAAGGTCTTCCTAAATAAAGACTTGTGTGAGATGTACACATCGTTTTTAACGCGATAGTCATGGGATTGCTCCATTTGATGCAAATCACATTAAAACGAAGTAATAAGACTCCAAATCACCTCCTTCTTTCACAGTTTTAGAGAACCAATGAAACAATAAGGTCTCCTTCAATGAAGACTTGTGTGAGATGTACGCATCGTTTTTAACGCGATCATCATGGGATTGCTCCTTTTGATGCTAATCAAACTTAGAACGAAGTTATAGGACTCCTAATCACATCTTTCTTTGACAATTTTAGTGCACCAATGAAACAATAAGAAGGTAACCCTAAATGAAGAATTGTGTGATATGAAAGCATGGTTTTGAACGCGATAGTCATGGTTTCTCGTTTTGACGCAAATCAAACTAGAACGAAGTAATACAACTCTTAATCACCTCTTTCTTCGTAAATTTGAAACAACCAACGAAATAATATGAAGGTCTCCCTAAATGAAGACCTATGTGAGATCTACGCATCGTTTTGAACGCGATAGTGATGGGATTGCTCCTTTTGATGCTAATTTCAACTAGAACGAAGTAATAGGACTCATAATCACCTATATTTTGATAATTTGAGAGAACTAACGAAACATTAAGAAGGTCTCCCTAAATGAAGACTTGTGTGAGATGTACGGATCGTTTTGAAGGCACTAGTGATAGGATTGCTGCCCCTTTTGATGCTAATCAAACTAGAACGAATTCATAGGACTCATAATCACCTCTTTCTTTGACAATTTGACAGAACCAATGAAACAATAAGAATGTCTTCCTAAATCAAGACTTCTGTGAGATGTACACATCGTTTTTAACGCGATAGTCATGGGATTGCTCCTTTTGATGCAAATCAAACATAGAACGAAGTTATAGGATTCCTAATCACATCTTTCTTTGACAATTTTAGAGCACCAATGAAACAATAAGAAGGTAACCCTAAATGAAGAATTGTGTGATATGAATGCATGGTTTTGAACGCGATAGTAATGGGTTTCTCGTTTTGACGCAAATCAAACTAGAACGAAGTAATACAACTCTTAAACACCTCTTTCTTTGTAAATTTGAAACAACCAATGAAACAATATGAAGGTCTCCCTAAATGAAGACCTGTGTGAGATCTACGCATCGTTTTGAACGCGATAGTGATGTGATTGGTCCTTTTGATGCTAATTTCAACTAGAACGAAGTAATAGGACTCATAATCACCTATATTTTGACAGTTTGAGAGAACTAATGAAACATTAAGAAGGTCTCCCTTAATGAAGACTTGTGTGAGATGTACGGATCGTTTTGAAGGCACTAGTGGTAGGATTGCTGCTCCTTTTGATGCTAATCAAACTAGAACGAATTCATAGGACTCATAATCACCTCTTTCTTTGACAATTTGACAAAACCAAAGAAACAATAAGAAGGTCTTCCTAAATCAAGACTTGTGTGAGATGTACACATCGTTTTTAACGCGATAGTCATGTGATTGCTCCTTTTGATGCAAATCACATTAAAACGAAGTAATAAGACTCCTAATCACCTCCTTATTTCATAGTTTTAGAGAACCAATGAAACAATAAGAATGTCTCCTTAAATGAAGACTTGTGTGAGATGTACGCATCATTTTTAACGCGATAGTCATGGGATTGCTCCTTTTGAAGCCAATCAAACTTAGAACGAAGTTATAGGACTCCTAATCACATCTTTCTTTGACAATTTTAGTGCACCAATGAAACAATAAGAAGGTAACCCTAAATGAAGAATTGTTTGATATGAACGCATGGTTTTGAATGCGATAGTCATGGGCTTCTCGTTTTGACGCAAATCAAACTAGAACGAAGTAATACAACTCTTAATCACCTATTTTTTTGTAAATTTGAAACGAACAACGAAACAATATGAAGGTCTCCCAAAATAAAGACCGGTGTGAGATCTACGCATCGTTTTGAATGCGATAGTGATGGGATTGGTCCTTTTGATGCTAATTTCAACTAGAACGACGTAATAGGACTTATAATCACCTATATTTTGACAGTTTGAGAGAACTAATGAAACATTAAGAAGGTCTCCCTAAATGAAGACTTGTGTGAGATGTACGGATCGTTTTGAAGGCACTAGTGGTAGGATTGCTGCTCCTATTGATGCTAATCAAACTAGAACGATTTCACAGGACTCATAATCACCTCTTTCTTTGACAATTTGACATAACCAATGAAACAATAAGAAGGTCTTCCTAAATCAAGACTTGTGTGAGATGTACACATCGTTTTTAATGCGATAGTCATGGGATTGCTCCATTTGATGCAAATCACATTAAAACGAAGTAATAAGACTCCTAATCACCTCCTTCTTTCACAGTTTTAGAGAACCAATGAAACAATAAGAAGGTCTCCTTAAATGAAGACTTGTGTGAGATGTACGCATCGTTTTTAACGCGATAGTCATGGGATTGCTCCTTTTGATGCTAATCAAACTTAGAACGAAGTTATAGGACTCCTAATCACATCTTTCTTTGACAATTTTAGTGCACCAATGAAACAATAAGAAGGTAACCCTAAATGAAGAATTGTGTGATATGAAAGCATTGTTTTGAACGCGATAGTCATGGGTTTCTCGTTTTGACGCAAATCAAACTAGAACGAAGTAATACAACTCTTAATCACCTCTTTCTTTGTAAATTTGAAACAACCAACGAAACAATATGAAGGTCTCCCTAAAAGAAGACCTGTGTGAGATCTACGCATCGTTTTGAACGCGATAGTGATGGGATTGCTCCTATTGATGCTAATTTCAACTAGAACGAAGTAATAGGACTCATAATCACCTATATTTTGATAATTTGAGAGAACTAATGAAACATTAAGAAGGTCTCCCTAAACGAAGACTTGTGTGAGATGTACGGATCGTTTTGGAGGAACTAGTGATAGGATTGCTGCCCCTTTTGATGCTAATCAAACTAGAACGAATTCATAGGACTCATAATCACCTCTTTCTTTGACAATTTGACAGAACCAATGAAATAATAAGAAGGTCTTCCTAAATCAAGACTTGTGTGAGATGTACACATCGTTTTTAACGCGATAGTCATGGGATTGCTCCTTTTGATGCAAATCAAACTTAGAACGAAGTTATAGGATTCCTAATCACATCTTTCTTTGACAATTTTAGAGCACCAATGAAACAATAAGAAGGTAACCCTAAATGAAGAATTGTGTGATATGAACGCATGGTTTTGAACGCGATAGTCATGGGTTTCTCGTTTTGACCCAAATCAAACTAGAACGAAGTAATACAACTCTTAAACACCTCTTTCTTTGTAAATTTGAAACAACCAATGAAACAATATGAAGGTCTCCCTAAATGAAGACCTGTGTGAGATCTACGCATCGTTTTGAACGCGATAGTGATGTGATTGGTCCTTTTGATGCTAATTTCAACTAGAACGAAGTAATAGGACTCATAATCACCTATATTTTGACAGTTTGAGAGAACTAATGAAACATTAAGAAGGTCTCCCTAAATGAAGACTTGTGTGAGATGTACGGATCGTTTTGAAGGCACTAGTGGTAGGATTGCTGCTCCTTTTGATGCTAATCAAACTAGAACGAATTCATAGGACTCATAATCACCTCTTTCTTTGACAATTTGACAGAACCAATGAAACAATAAGAAGGTCTTCCTAAATCAAGACTTGTGTGAGATGTACACATCGTTTTTAACGCGATAGTCATGGGATTGCTTCCTTTGATGCAAATTACGTTAAAACGAAGTAATAAGACTCCTAATCACCTCCTTCTTTCACAGTTTTAGAGAACCAATGAAACAATAAGAAGGTCTCCTTAAATGAAGACTTGTGTGAGATGTACGCATCGTTTTTAACGCGATAGTCATGGGATTGCTCCTTTTGTTGCTAATTTCAACTAGAACGAAGTAATAGGACTCATAATCACCTATATTTTGACAATTTGAGAGAACTAATGAAACATTAAGAAGGTCTCCCTAAATGAAGACTTGTGTGAGATGTACGGATCGTTTTGAAGGCACTAGTGATAGGATTGCTGCTCCTTTTGATGCTAATCAAACTAGAACGAATTCATAGGACTCATAATCACCTCTTTCTTTGACAATTTGACAGAACCAATGAAACAATAAGAAGGTCTTCCTAAATCAAGACTTGTGTGAGATGTACACATCGTTTTTAACGCGATAGTCATGGGATTTCTCCTTTTGATGCAAATCACATTAAAACGAAGTAATAAGACTCCTAAGCACCTCCTTCTTTCATAGTTTTAGAGAACCAATGAAACAATAAGAAGGTCTCCTTAAATGAAGACTTGTGTGAGATGTACGCATCATTTTTAACGCGATAGTCATGGGATTGCTCCTTTTGAAGCCAATCAAACTTAGAACGAAGTTATAGGACTCCTAATCACATCTTTCTTTGACAATTTTAGTGCACCAATGAAACAATAAGAAGGTAACCCTAAATGAAGAATTGTTTGATATGAACGCATGATTTTGAACGCGATAGTCATGGGCTTCTCGTTTTGACGCAAATCAAACTAGAACGAAGTAATACAACTCTTAATCACCTCTTTCTTTGTAAATTTGAAACAACCAAAAAAACAATATGAAGGTCTCCCTAAATGAAGACCTGTGTGAGATCTACGCATCGTTTTGAACGCGATAGTGATGGGATTGCTCCTTTTGTTGCTAATTTCAACTAGAACGAAGTAATAGGACTCATAATCACCTATATTTTGAAAATTTTAGAGAACTAATGAAACATTAAGAAGGTCTCCCTAAATGAAGACTTGTGTGAGATGTACGGATCGTTTTGAAGGCACTAGTGATAGGATTGCTGCTCCTTTTGATGCTAATCAAACTAGAACGATTTCATAGGACTCATAATCACCTCTTTCTTTGACAATTTGACAGAACCAATGAAACAATAAGAAGGTCTTCCTAAATCAAGACTTGTGTGAGATGTACACATCGTTTTTAACGCGATAGTCATGGGATTGCTCCATTTGATGCAAATCACATTAAAACGAAGTAATAAGACTCCTAATCACCTCCTTCTTTCACAGTTTTAGAAAACCAATGAAACAATAAGAAGGTCTCCTAAAATGAAGACTTGTGTGAGATGTACGCATCGTTTTTAACGCGATAGTCATGGGATTGCTCCTTTTGATGCTAATCAAACTTAGAACGAAGTTATAGGACTCCTAATCACATCTTTCTTTGACAATTTTAGTGCACCAATGAAACAATAAGAAGGTAACCCTAAATGAAGAATTGTGTGATATGAAAGCATGGTTTTGAACGCGATAGTCATGGGTTTCTCGTTTTGACGCAAATCAAACTAGAACGAAGTAATACAACTCAACCAACGAAACAATATGAAGGTCTCCCTAAATGAAGACCTATGTGAGATCTATGCATCGTTTTGAACGCGATAGTGATGGGATTGCTCCTTTTGATGCTAATTTCAACTAGAACGAAGTAATAGGACTCATAATCACCTATATTTTGATAATTTGAGAGAACTAATGAAACATTAAGAAGGTCTCCCTAAATGAAGACTTGTGTGAGATGTACGGATCGTTTTGAAGGCACTAGTGATAGGATTGCTGCCCCTTTTGATGCTAATCAAACTAGAACGAATTCATAGGACTCATAATCACCTCTTTCTTTGACAATTTGACAGAACCAATGAAACAATAAGAAGGTCATCCTAAATCAAGACTTGTGTGAGATGTACACATCGTTTTTAACGCGATAGTCATGGGATTGCTCCTTTTGATGCAAATCAAACTTAGAACGAAGTTATAGGATTCCTAATCACGTCTTTCTTTGACAATTTTAGAGCACCAATGAAACAATAAGAAGGTAACCCTAAATGAAGAATTGTGTGATATGAACGCATGGTTTTGAACGCGATAGTCATGGGTTTCTCGTTTTGACGCAAATCAAACTAGAACGAAGTAATACAACTCTTAAACACCTATTTCTTTGTAAATTTGAAACAACCAATGAAACAATATGAAGGTCTCCCTAAATGAAGACCTGTGTGAGATCTACGCATCATTTTTAACGCGATAGTCATGGGATTGCTCCTTTTGAAGCTAATCAAACTTAGAACGAAGTTATAGGACTCCTAATCACATCTTTCTTTGACAATTTTAGTGCACCAATGAAACAATAAGAAGGTAACCATAAATGAAGAATTGTTTGATATGAACACATGGTTTTGAACGCGATAGTCATGGGCTTCTCGTTTTGACGCAAATCAAACTAGAACGAAGTAATACAACTCTTAATCACCTCTTTCTTTGTAAATTTGAAACGAACAACGAAACAATATGAAGGTCTCCCTAAATGAAGACCTGTGTGAGATCTACGCATCGTTTTGAATGCGATAGTGATGGGATTGCTCCTTTTGATGCTAATTTCAACTAGACCGAAGTAATAGGACTCATAATCACCTATATTTTGACAATTTGAGAGAACTAATGAAACAATAAGAAGGTCTCCTAAATGAAGACTTGTGTGAGATGTACGGATCGTTTTGAAGGCACTAGTGATAGAATTGCTGTTCCTTTTGATGCTAATCAAACTAGAACGAATTCATAGGATTCATAATCACCTCTTTCTTTGACAATTTGACAGAACCAATGAAACAATAAGAAGGTCTTCCTAAATCAAGACTTGTGTGAGATGTACACATCGTTTTTAACGCGATAGTCATGGGATTGCTCCCTTTGATGCAAATTACGTTAAAACGAAGTAATAAGACTCTTAATCACCTCCTTCTTTCACAGTTTTAGAGAACCAATGAAACAATAAGAAGGTCTCCTTAAATGAAGACTTGTGTGAGATGTACGCATCATTTTTAACGCGGTAGTCATGGGATTGCTCCTTTTGATGCTAATCAAACTTAGAACGAAGTTATAGGACTCCTAATCACATCTTTCTTTGACAATTTTAGTGCACCAATGAAACAATAAGAAGGTAACCCTAAATGAAGAATTGTTTGATATGAACGCATGGTTTTGAACGCGATAGTCATGGGCTTCTCGTTTTTACACAAATCAAACTAGAACGAAGTAATACAACTCTTAATCACCTCTTTCTTTGTAAATTTGAAACAACCAACGAAACAATATGAAGGTCTCCCTAAATGAAGACCTGTGTGAGATCTACGCATCGTTTTGAACGCGATAGTGATGTGATTGCTCCTTTCGATGCTAATTTCAACTAGAACGAAGTAACAAGACTCATAATCACCTATATTTTGACAATTTGAGAGAACTAATGAAACATTAAGAAGGTCTCCCTAAATGAAGACTTGTGTGAGATGTACGGATCGTTTTGAAGGCACTAGTGATAGGATTGCTGCTCCTTTTGATGCTAATCAAACTAGAACAATTCATAGGACTCATAA